>VCRD01004745.1:0-39804 GCA_006783055.1 Trinorchestia longiramus
TGCAGGTGCTGGATCAGTGGATATATGGGTATTCCTAAACACCCCTGTGTTGCAGGTGCTGGATCAGTAGATCTATGGTTGTTCCTGAACAACCTGTGTTGCAGGTACTGGACCAGTGTGCATTCCGAGTGTACGGCCACTGGGTTAAGAAGGGAGAAGGTCAGGACCGCGCTGCACTCTTCCAGACCTACCCCAAGATGGACAGGCATATGGTCAACCTGGGACCTGGGCAGGCAGGTCCAGAGCTGGTGCTCACCGCCGCCTAGACAAGCAAAAGGCTCAAGTCGTCCTCCTCGTCGCGCGATTATACAATGTCTTAAATTTTTACTGCATTCACCATTGTAAAACTCAAGTGATGCTGTGCTTGCTTTAGGGTTCTGTTTGAATATTAGCGTACGATTTTCCGTCAAGAGCTCTGAACTTGCGGACGGCTTTCTCATGTTCCCTTTGGCTCCACCAGTGTTTAATTTAAATTGAGATAAATATCCCATCTACTTAGAGCTTAACATCAGCCTCTACTTCTCGGAACTTATTTAATAGTTAAGTGTCTCACTTTATTTTAATTTAACAAACGAAATTTAAAATTGCCTGCAGTAGTTGCCTGTTTCAAGTAACTTCAAGAGAGGAAGTTGAATAGTTCGCGCCTTATTTCAAGTGATGCTAGTTTTAAATCCATGTGTAAGTACCTCCGCTCTCTGTGGTTTCTATTGCTACAGTAATGGATGCGAAAATAAGGTATGGGCATTGCTGTTTTCTGACCATTCGATTCTGGTAAAGATGCTCAGCTTTGGTGTGAAGGCTAGATGTTTGGTAATAGGGAGGAAGGGAAAAATGTGTACGGTGGGTGAGATGTAAGAGAATTGTGTGGTGTGTGAGATCAGGAGGCACATGTGAGAAATGGGTGGGCTCGGCTTGATAGTGTGTGAGATCAGCAAGTGATAATAGCTTGATGATGTGTGTGATATTGAGGTACGTAAGACAGGCTCGAAGAGTAAACTATCGTTTTCTGGGAGTTTCAGCAGCAATTGATGGCTTGAACTTGCTGAGAGAGTGAAGAAGCAGCATCCAGTTGAAAGAAAAGTAAATGAGAAATTTGGCAAGGGTGTGCTAGAGATAAGTGTACGTGTGTGCGGATGGGTTGGGTGAGAGGAGTGATGCTTGACGCAGAGTAACAATTGCAAAAGTGTGCCCGAGGTACAAAAATGAGAATGAGCGAAGGAGGTCTGTAAAATTGAGCTCAAATGTAAATCATCAATTGATTTAATCCCTCTAGTAGAGTAGATTCTTATTTCTTTCTGCTTATGTATTCCTAGGTTATGAGAGTTGTTGGGGCAGCAGCAGGATTTTTTGAAGGAATGTTTGAGTTTAGGTGTGTTGTTCGTTTGCACGTCAGATAATGTTGAGCACCTTGAAGCATTGTTTGTAGTCAATAAAGAACGCGTAATGATGCATGGATCTCGATCTACACAGCAGAAGCTCATTATTTTTATGCTCATCTGCCCATGATGTGGTATATGTGTGCATCAGACTTTTTTTATTGTTATTCGAAAGAAAACTTTGGCTATCACAATTGTAGGTTCGATTAACTCGTAATCACAGCTGCTGAGCAGGAGCCTGAAATTTATTTGAATTTTTTTTTTCAATTTATTGGCTGTTTAGCACAAATTCACTTGCAAAAATAATTGTTGTTTGTGTTTCCATATGGCAGTCAACAAATGACCCTTATAAAGACTCACCGATCATCCAAGCAATGAATGCTGTATTGTGCTTGCATTGTACATAGCTATTTGCCCTATTTATTGAGTCATAATTTCCTTCATGCTTTTGTATGTATTTAAAACAGTGAACTGAGCATCGTTTCTGCGTCTGCATGTAACTGCTCCGGAACATAGCACTTCTTTTCATCTGCATCAAACGCCATGAGTAATGCTCTATTTTGCAATGATCATTTCAGTCGCTGGTGTTTATTCTGCAGCTGGGGTCTGGTCAGCGACTTTATGTCCAAGCACCTCATTGTGTTTGTCCTTTAGCCCTGGCAAGTTGCGCCTTAATATATGTTCCTGTCTCAGTGCTGGCAGGTAGCGCCTTAATCCTTTAGCGACGAAAAGGACCATACGGTCCTCTTTTACGGTCTTTGGGAGAATTGTTTTAATAATTAAACAGTGAGCAATATGAGGTTGCTACTAGGTTTGAACGCGGCGGCATGTTACAGCGTCGTTTTTTCGGCTGCCTGGCTCTCAGCATGCTTCATTGCATCAGTGTACAGACGGTCTTTGTGAGCTTAAACGTAGAAACTAGAAAAAGAAATTAGTCGCTAAAGGGTTAATACAACATGTTCCTGTCTCTCAGTGCTGGCAGGTAGCGCCTTAATGCAGCATGTTCCTGTCCTGCGGTGTTACCAAGTAGCGCTGAGGTGTTCCTCCACTGAAGCTACCTCAGGGGAAGGGTGTGCGCAGATGGTTGTCAGTTATCTTGGAGCTAAAATTCTCACCTGAAGTTTCCTTCACTACTCTGTGTCCAGAGATCCAGACTGAGAACAGTAAGACCTCGTCGTTATGTCCTGGTTGCTCTCTGACCTTTGTGCCTGTTTTGAGGACGAGGAAGCAGTTAACGGAATATCCTCCAGCGCACATTGTTGGGCGACTTCACTACTGGTGAAAATAATGCAGCCTCACCTGGTGTAGTGATACCTCGTTAATTTACTTGACATCCTAGCAGCCTTCAGGGGATCCCTACTACCCACCACAGCGTTGGAAAGGCTCCGACTTATGAGCTTGATCAGGGTTTAGTCTGAACTTAATGATGAGCTTTGCTCTAGTTTGTTCTCTTTCTCTCTTGGGAGACCAGCACGTTGCGCTTGCGCTCCCAGTCAGTCGCCATGTTCATCCCATTTCATTCTTTCATTTTTTCCTCATAGGGCTATTCAACATTGCGGTACAACCGTAAGTCATTCAATATAGTTTTCCCTGTAATTTGCTAAAACATTGCATTGAAACTTTCCCTAAAATGTGCTGAACAAATATCTTGTGCGTATAGTTTATACTGTGCACGAAGACACTTACACTGGCGTGCTAAATAAATGATTGATTTATTGAATGAACTTTTCCTCGGGATGTGAACGCATCTTATTGATTCAGAAACTTTTAGGTTAAGAGTCACGTTTAATCTTGTATGTTTATCCTTCGAACCATCTCTTGGTTAATGTAGTACTCCTTAAAACAACGAGTGTTCCTTGGGTTGAATTCTACTGAGTTTTGTAGATCAGCAGTGTTCATTTTAAGATAAGTTTGGATAGGTTATTGTCAGTGTGCAGATGAGATGCACAATTCTTTTTTACAGCATTTCATGATGGCAAGAACGAGTGGTGCGAGAATCGTAAGACGCTACAGCCCTCAACGTGTAAATATCCGCAATTTTGAGTTCAGAAGTTCTGTGTCGCTTTCGATTCTGACACCATAATTCTAAGTGTTGGAAATAAAATTTTGTTGCGTGCTACTCGCCAAACTTCGGAGGCAAGAGCGTGTATGTAGGATACGATCTCTGGGAACTTATGGTGCAGTACATAGAATTCGATCAGATGAGTTTGCTGTTACCTCGAATAATTAGTGATACTGGCGCCTGTAGCTTAAATGCAGCACTCGGTGCACGGGTGCAAATCAACTTGCCGTTTCGTGTTCTTGTGTTCGTATTGACATAGCCAAGTACGTAGATCTCTGTTTTAGTAAAGGTTAAAAATGAGAGTATGACAGAAATTGCCATCTAGACATCCTCTATGAAAATAGAGGTGGAGAGTCACTAAAATAAGAACTAGTTTATTTGATGCCAGATGAAACTGATGAGGAGTATACGGAGGGCGAAAATTTTGGATAAATGTTTTGGTTATGAAATTTTGCTAAATTCCTTCGGTTTTTATCAACATTTTGCTATTCCTTCGCTGCCTTTCACGGTGCAGTTGTACAACCTCCATCAAGTGCTCCGGAATGCGTTGTCTGCTGTGTCCAGCTTTGCGTTCTCATATTCTATATATCTCGAAATAAATGACGTTCAGGATTCATTTTACTGAAGAATAGAAACCAAAATTCGTAGTTGTGAAAATGAAATATTTCCACTCATGATCATTGATACAGGACTCCACGAATAATACTTTACAGGTTTCACGTTACATGAACCAATCCATGTAAGATTAAAGGAATAAATGTCCTCGATTACGAACTTCTTATGAACTGGCGGTGCGACTCCAGGTGAACCTTACACCTGGCAGTTGTCTCATCTGTTACGTCAGTGTTTGATGTAGGAATGTTTCTGAGGGACACACCTCACTCAAAGGCTTTCATTTCTTTTGATGAAGCGAGAACATCGTGTTCAGTGCGATTTGCTTCTGTAATGCGAGTGATTTGTTGTATTTATCCTGCAGGCAACGCACCAACGCTAACTTTACGCTGTATTTAGAGCTGTGTTTAAATCCAGACCAAGATGTAGATGTAAATATCTGTCGAATGTAGGCAAGCGATGAAAGTTGCTGTGGAGTAATTTGTTTGACTCTATTTAAACTGGAAGATATCGTGGAATTGATCAAGCTTTTTGTTTATAATTAGTCACAACTTCTTGTGAATGCCGTGTTATGATCTAAGTTTTCATTATGTGCACTAACATCTGTATATTTTTCAACAATGATTTTATTTCATCATAAAAATAATTTTTTTGTGCTGGATCTTCAAAGCAGATTTTAAATCCTTGTGTAAATGTTTCTCGTTGACGTGTAAATAAGAACATCATTGTTAAGTATTGATAACGGCTACAGAAGTTTGTGTCTTGCGAGTCTCCCAACTGATTTGCCCCTTGCTAAATTCAAAGCTTCAACTGCGCTCATTTATACCAGGCTTGCAGTAGCCTCATACTCTCTTCAGGGACTCGCTCTAATATTCGGTGCACTTGGAAAACCAAGTCTCGTCCCATGCTGCTTTAGGTTGTAGTTATTTATATATGTTTGCAATGCTGCTCATTTCATACATAACGGGAGTGCGTTTAGTATGGAGCTCGAGTTGAAAAAAGAGTTTGCTACAGCGTATTTTGTAGTTGTGCCTTTCTTCCAGCACGAGCCCTCTTTGTGTATAAACATGCAAACAATTAACTCATGATTCTGCAACATGCCTTCCTGTTCCCCTCGTTTTCTTGCGCCGTACCGTATCCTTGTAAATTGTTCACTATTTCCCTATTATCTGATTTGCCACAGTTTTCTTTATTTCCCTGTTTAAATTTTCTGTTTCTTAATGAAGCATCCACTGACGCTTTCCCGTCTGGATGAGGGAGACAGCTGCGTGTTCAAATCAAAATTGTCATGCAGGAACTGTTCCGTGTAGGTAGGAAGGTTGCTTGAGAAGCTGTGTGAACTGTCTGGACACACGAATATTTATTGTTAAATTTTAGCCTCGACAAAAATCGTTTACCCCACTCTGACAGAGTAGAGTTTATGGTCAACCTGCATCATTATGTGTACAGATGAGATATTTCATTGCCCTTAACCTTAGAACGGTAACCTAGGGAAGTTTTCTCCTTAGTTACCACACTTTCTACGGTTATGAAATATAGGGCTACCATTCTAGGGTTATGGCCTCGTTATTCACAATAATAATAGCCTCTGACCAATATGCTTAGGAAACGAAAACAAGGCAGTAACGCTAGGTCTGAGCTGCTTACCTGACAGACGCTGTCTCTGCCTCCTGGATTTCCAGACCTGTAACTAGACTTATATTTGTATTTCATTACTGGCGTTGCGAATGAGGCGGTATGATCGAGGCAAGTTGCAACGGTAATCTGTGTAAATTGTTCGGTAGCAAGCTATGTAGAAGAACTACCCACTCGTATAGTCACAACTGTAGGCTTTCTTTTATTGTAAAGTACATTTTTTGGAATGTCTAGTTTATCACTAATGATTTTTTCATTTTATAATAATCACATAGAAGAACTCTGTACCGAACCAAGGCCCTGGATTTGTGATTGTATCTAAATTATGATAATGCTGGTAGGTTAAGTATTGTTTTTTGGGGGATCTTTATTGAGGTATAAAAATACTGTTCGTGTATGCGTTTTTCATTATTTTTTAAAAAAAGGGGAAAACAACTTTGTTATTTTCATTGTTGTACAATTGTTTTATTGTAAATGATAGTTGTGTTCGATTTAAAGAAACATACTAACATAGTTGGTGGTAAATTTTAGCTCTGGAACAAAAATGTTTGTGCAGTGTAAAATCTTCTGTGCGAGCTTCCTTTGTTTGGTAAAGTAGCAATTTTGTCTTTCTTGAATGGCTATGTTCAAAAATATCTCATTGTACACCATAGGCACCTGTGAAAGGTGCATAAGTTGTAGGAAAATTGGAACAAATATTGTCTTTTTAGCGAGAAAAGCTAGGATTGAATGGAATTACATTGTCAGCCATCACGGAGACCGTGAATGATGTCGAACTAATAATGCCAGAATACCAGGGGTGATGTGACTAGCATGAGGTGCAGGTCTGGAGAAGCAGAATGCATTGCTGTAGCGTCTTGAATAACTCTCGATAAGATACGGTGTATGGTCTTTAGTCTTGAGAATTGTAATAGTCTTTATGTCGCTGTACCTAATTATTTACTTTCCCTTCTGTTGTGCGAGTACAGTGATGACCTCAAGTTACCGAACCATGTTAATTTCTTGTTAATTTTTATACACTTGTTATGGTCAACTCTTTGCCAACTTAGTAAATGAGAAGAGTTTCCTTATAACCACAGAAGGATGAAAACTGCTATAATGTGCAGGCGATACAACTGCAGTTAAGATACTATCAAACGAACAACTCGTTTCCTCATTTGTTTTGCTTTCGTTGTTCTTGTAAATTGGTTCTAATTACACCGTTAATTATGAAGCTAATGGTGTGATGTGCAAAATTGTTATGGAAATTGTATTGATCTATTAGAATTCAATCTGTGCGTATTTAGATAAGTTGTTCATAATTTTGTTGCACACTGCGCTGTCGGGCCGAAAAGTGATTCATAATTAAATGGTAATTTGTCAACTGGTCTCTCATAATGAAAGTCTTATGATAGTATCTTGTAGTATTTCACGTTTGTGATTGGGTACTTGAAACTGAACATCATATTTCTCTTTCCTGTGATGGCGTGGTGATGATTTTTGCCATTGCATCTGTTGATAATCAAATATACATGTATGCCCAAATTTGAGTATGTTTTAGTCATCTATAATCTTTTCGACTCAAATTTTCCCATGAAAGTCCTTCAGAGTGAGGAGAGGCTGCGATGCGCTGCAAGAAGTATCAGTCTCCGTCAACATGCGAGGACTTTTTTTTCAACCTTCGATGGGCTATGAAAAAAAGCAAATTTGCATAACGTAATCATTTTATTACCAAAAGTGCCACAGGGTCTTATTTCTCCACATTATCGCCAAAACGGATACAGCCAGATTGCCCAAGTTAAGGGCAATTGAACATGGCAGCTACGATCGATGCTCTCCCCCAAATGGGAGTTACAAAGTAATGTTTTCTGCAAGCAGAGGGACGTAGTACTGCTCAAATACATTGCAAAATGAACAAAGTGTATGGTGACAACTTTAAGAGTGAGGGAAGTACAAAGAAATGGTGCAGAAAATTTGAAGAAAGGCGAATCTACGGCCATGAAGATAGCGGACGAGGGCTCAAGTCTGTCGCTACTGTAGACCTCGTTCAGCGCGTTGATCAGGTGGTCAACACCAAATGAAGGTTTGCAAGTGAACTTTTTGAAGAATTTCCAGACATTTCAAGGTTTGCTTTGTACACAATTGTACGAGACTTCGGATACCGAAAGCTGTGTGCTGGTTGGGTCTGAGCCCATTGCGCTTGCCAAGACATATCTCTCCTCAGTGGAAACTAACTTCTTTGAAGATGGCATCGAGGAGCTTGTGTCACGATATGACAAATGCCTCAACCTTTTTGGGGATTATGTAAAGAAATAAGTTACACTCTGCAGTACTTTTAGTTACAAAATTATGTTTTGTAATTTGTTTTTTATAACCCAATGGAGATTGAAAAAAACTCGTTCTTTGAGTTCATAACGTTTTCCGGATCATCCTGGTGACTTGAGCACGAACGTGAACACTTCTTAAGACAGCTCTACGGTCATGCCCGTCCGTATCTTCCCTAGGCTGATACGTTAGTAGTATTCAGCCAACAAATCTTTGAGGAATAGTTCATGAGGGAGGTCCCATTTTTAGAGTAGGAATTACTATGGAGTGAGTAATAGCATGTTGGATGTCATTAAAATCTGCTGGGTGTTCGGGTACTGTTAATGATGGTGGCCTTGCGGTTACTATCTTCGTCTACGGTACCCATTGCTCTTGCACCTCGAGGCGTCTAGAGCTACCTGTAGCAGATTCAGCAGAAAATTGGGCCTGTTGATTAGGCTCTACACAGGTGGATTGGCAGGGATTGTCCATTACTTTCAGATTGGCCGACTTGTGAGGATACCTGCTTGCTATGCAGGAAGGCCTGGGTTCGATACCTGTAGCTACCATGGTCTTTTTGCGCAGATCATCGGCGGTTTGAAATGTCCAGCAGCTGCTACGCTGGACGCTTGACCTAAGCCACACCACCACGCTCATCGACACGCCCCTACAAGCCTCCACTTTCAAGTTGCATCACGGAGGACGGGGATTTCGCTTAAAGCATCACTACTACTCTTGAGATCTTATTCATAATCACCATTACTACTATTAAGATGTTGACATTAAGGCTTTAAAAACCGATGTATATGCATTGTATACTCTATTGAAAATTAAGTTCATTATTTATTTTCTTAATTTTTAGGAAATCTTGTGGACTCACGAATCTTCGTAATAAGATGTATAAGATTTCTTAGTTCCGTTCGGAGGAGCTATACTAAATGTGCCAGTCTTCGTCAGTAAACCCAGCAGAATAAGCAGTTAGTGCATTTGTATTTCTCTTTTTTGTTTTTCTCACGTGATGGTATGTTAGGATTCATTGGAATTGAGTAACTGCATCAGCATCTCAAAAAACACTTCATCAAGTTTGTACGCCGTGATGCTCCATACTGCTATAAAATCATTTGAAATAAAACTGTTTTTCAATTTTGCGCGTAATATTTATGTTACGGTAACTATGTTTCAGTTTCAATTCAGTACACTTCATAGAGACTTGCTAACTCATTTGTCATCCATAATAATTGAAAAGTTTTGTGAGTCTATCTTTCTCTTAAGATTGCGTAGCAAACTATCGGTTTCTAAATTTCCTTCCAGTTTTAATCATATAAATGTTCTCAAAGTTACCACGAGGTATTCGACGGGCTTTGCACACGACATATATCGTTTCATAAAAGCTCTTACACAATTTATTATAAAGGTTTTTGTCAATATAAAAAGAATAAAAAAATACAAAATGCTCTTTCATTTAAGACAGCTGTAAGTTTTGCAACAGAAAGTGCTCCACGTAAAGAAAGTTGAGCAGTTATTCGCTAGCAAAAAACCTTTATAAACTTGAAATGTATCTGAGTGTAATGAAAATAAACTATGGTAGCTGCTTGAAGTGCATTGGTCTTCTTTTTCTGATTGAAGTATATTTGTCGGAGAATATTGATTTGATGAGAAAAGTTACTAAGTTTTCTTCACTAACGGATGATGAGGTGATATCAATACTAGGATTCCGGTGTTTATTCTGTATTTTCGTTGCCGTCGCCGAAGCAAGAAATACTTGCTCAGGGTGGCCCCAGAAGAATTAGTTTGGATGACCCTGTTTCACAGGAGAAAAACTCTGGGATGCCATCCTGTTGTATGTGCGTGTGTATTGGAGGGAATTGAAGGCGTTACAAAGGCCCCAGCCAAACGCTGGCCCTCGATCTAAGTCTAAGTCTAACTTGCTTGCTTCAATGAAAATTTTCATTTGCATTGAATGACTCAGGGGGGCCCTAGAGGTATTACCTTAGACGACCCTGGCTCACAAAAGAAATACTCTGAGATGCCATCCTGTTGTATGCCTGTGTATTAGAGGGAATTGAAGGCTGTTATAAAGGCCCCAACCAAACACTGGCCCTCAAATCTAAGTCTAAGTCCCTCCTATTACTCTTCTATGTAATAGAGTAGAGGAAACAATTGAATACCTGGTCTAAGAATGTAGTAAATATGAACAAGAGAGTTTTATGGTTGTAGTTCATGAGCAGTATAGAAAAAACCACTGGAATTCCAGGTGTGTTGAAGAGGACTCTGGTATGAGATATCTTGTAGGGCTGGTTTGTTTGCATGGAATGACTCAGGGTGGCTTTTGAGGAGTTATTTTAGATGACCCTGGTTCACAGGGGAAAAATGTTTGGGTGTCACCCTATTGTATGTGTGTGTATTAGAGGGAATTAAAGGTCATCACAAAGGCCTCAGGCAATGCTGGTACTCAAATCTAAGTCTAAGAGCTGGATGAAGAATGCAACTTTATTGTTGTGGATGCAATAAAGAATTTCCTAGTGCATGCATGGAAGAAGAGATGTTGAACAGTCAGTTGCCTGGATTAGAGTGGGACTACCTGATAAGCATGAGGGTATGTTTATGACAAGCTGGCTCTCTCAATTTTGCCCTCACTTGGCAGATTCTTTTGCATGGAATGACCATGAGTAGTCCTGGAGCAATTATTTTTAGATAACCCTGGCTTACAGGCAGAAAATAGTGGGATGCCATGCCATTTTGTGTATTTTAGAGGAAATTAAGGGCTGTAACAAATGTTCTGACTGCTGTTGGCTCTCATTTTCAAGTTCAGGTGGCACCCATGTCTCTACTTTGAATGTGCACATGTCTACCTAGAATGTGTACATGTTTACCTAGAATGTGCACATGTCTACCTACAATGTGCACATGTGTTTACCTAGAATGTGCACATATGTTTACCTAGAATGTGCACATATGTTTACCTAGAATGTGCACATGTTTACCTAGAATGTGCACATGTGTTTATCTAGAATGTGTATGTGTTTGCCTAAATTATACAGTATGGATGTTTTGTTGGTAAACATTTTTTTAATTGTTACTTTTCAGGAAATCTGTTATCTTATTTTATTAGATATGGGTGAAAAATCTGAAGATATTTTACTTCAAGTGAATGATGTGAAGTATAAAAAAAACAATGGACAGCTCTGTGTGGCTCACAAAAAAATTGGGTGGATCATGGACAATACAGACAGCTTTGCTGTTAGTGTTCTCTACACTAACATTAAAAGTAAGTGATTTAGCATTGTGTGGTTGTATATTTTTTGCTATTGTTGTGTGCTGTCTTCCTTAAAGTATAGCAGGAAATATTACTTTATAACCCATTTGTTCAGACGACAATATTTATGGAGGATTTTTATCCTCAAATTGAACCCATGCAACTGGTCCACATAGCTGACACTACTGATCTATTGTATCAGATATCAGCAGTAGGGCTGGTACTAACATATTTTGACTACTATACCCCTGTTGTATTCTTGCTATTTCTACATTATATAATTTAATTTTAATAATTTTGTTGGCTGCCATATTACTCCTGTAGGAGTAAATGGGTTAATTTTGAGTTTATTTTGTTGTTAAATTTGATTTCCATTAATAAAAAGTTAAGGTAGAAGAATGCTCTATGTTGGTAGTTAGAGATAGGTAGTAACATGGAAATATTAATCAAATTATATAATATAGAACTACAAAAGTAAGAAAGCAAGTTGATTAAAATTTGTGCCTCATTTCATTAAAAATTTCTCCTAGTTTTGTTATGCTTTTATATACTACACTTGACATTTACTATAAAGTCACAACTATGATATAAATATAAATGCAAATTGAGCTTGGTAAACATTTCAGGTTACATTTTTCCAATTAATGGATTTTGCCTTTATTATGTAGGTAAATATGCTAAAAGAATGCATCATTTACCAAACATTTGAACAATATTAACTTTTGAAATTAATTTCAGTTCAAACACTATGCTATGCAATGCTGTTTTTAAACCAGAACTAGCATAATCTGTAAGTTAAAATACCAATCACTTTCATCATGGAAAACATAATTATAAAATTTTATTCAATGAGAAAAATGTGTACAATTAAACCAGATCAACTGCTATTTTCCAGGCCAACCCATGGAAAGGCTTTCTCACATTTGCTCATCAATAACTGCAAGCAAATATACATGATAAAAATTCAATTAACTGGTGTAAATTTCAATTATTTTTTTTATGATTAAAAAATTTATGTTCAAATTATATATGGTATGATGCATTTAAATTTTTGCCAATTATTTGACAATTCAGCACTTCATCTTATTTTCATGATATTTGCATTCAGTCCATGCTGAAATTATCAACTATGATGAAAATTGTCTATTTAACCCT
Source organism: Trinorchestia longiramus (assembly GCA_006783055.1). Taxonomy (NCBI): domain Eukaryota; kingdom Metazoa; phylum Arthropoda; class Malacostraca; order Amphipoda; family Talitridae; genus Trinorchestia; species Trinorchestia longiramus. Next base: position 12,380 of record VCRD01004745.1, read on the forward strand.
TTCACTCTAATGGGACATTTTTGTTCCATTACCTGAGGGGAGAATTTTATTAGCATTATAAGTATTATCTGAGAAAGGATCATGTCACTGATTACTGGTAACTAATTATATATTTTATTTCATTAGTTTCATCAGCCAGAGGAATTATATTTTATGATAAATATTATCTGTAGGCACATTTATGTCTGTGCTTTGTGTTTAAAATATATTATCAGATTTATTACAATTTTATTCCCATTATTTCCTGAGTATGTGAAATACTTTTGGGATACAATAGTCCCATATTATTATTCATTATAAAACCGTTGGTACATATTTGTACCATGCTTGAAAATCATGTGTAATGATTTTGATAATCTATGATACTAAGTCAGGTATTATAGCTTATGAATGTCATAAGAAGCAGGAAATATGAAAGAATATACTAAATTTTGATTGTGCAAAAGTCAGTTCAAAAGGGTCATTCAAAAGTCAGTTCAAAAGGGTGTTTGGTCATTTTTTGGTAAAGAATGAAAAGGGATATATATGGGTTGTAGCAATATAACTTCCTTTTTTTTTCAAAGCAAAGCAAGTTGAAAATGGAAGTAATGTTGCTTCATCCTGTATAATACACACCCTAACAAACACACCCTAACAAACACACCCTAACAAGTAATGTTGCTTCATCCTGTATAAAACACACCCTAACAAACACACCCTAACAAACACACCCTAACAAGTAATGTTGCTTCATCCTGTATAAAACACACCCTAACAAACACACCCTAACACAAAATTTTCAGGAATTTTGGTCACTATCTCAGTCTCATGTAATTTGCTATACAACTTGGGGAATGAATATAGTAAGCAAAAAAGCACTAATTATGTAAATTAGAACCTGTATTGTAGATATACATACACACACTGAAATTTACATTTACCATATATCAAGTATGATGCATTAAATTTTTTGACAATTATGATTCATTTCTTCCTGTTATACTACATATTAGAACTTAGTAAATGCTGATGTTGGGAACAACGAAAATTATACATTTAAATCTTTCGTTTTATGTATAAAATGCTAATGTCACTCACTGCTTTTTAGTTATTGTGTCAAAATCTTGTGAAAATTGGTATAAAACTCAGGAAATGATTTTGTATAGCTGATGGAAAGATTATCAACTGGTGGGTCATTCCATGCCAAATCACCTAATTTTCAAGAAGGTCCCCAGGTGGCCCTCTTGGATTTTGCTAAAACTCCACGCAAATATTCATTAATGCAAATGACGAACACAGAGAAAATTTCAGGCCAAAAGTACAAGCTGTTCTGGAATTACGGCCGTCCGAAGATATGTCTACGCCGTCGCGCGCTGCGTCGCGGATTTTTTCACTTTCAAGTTATCATATTTTTAGATTTGAATTAAGCTACAAAGCTGAAAACTATTACATAGTGTAATTTGCTTACAAACTTTCAGAATATGCAATCAAAGACTGCGTACCCTTCTCCCTTTTGAAAATATGGACACCTGAAAATGAAAGTTTTCTCTAGCGGAAATTATTTTTGCGAATTTTAGGCTTATTTGGTTTCTAAATCATTGTTCTGAGGGTACTCAAATTGCTGATACCTAATCTATACATACAGCTAAATAATTTTCTTCAATTAAAGATTTATCAAACAATCAGTAAAGGTATGGCTAGTGTTCAAAATCAGACGTGCACAAAAAGTTTGAAAAATCGCCTCTTTTCATGGGGTCAGTTGACCTTGTAAACAGTTACTCAGGGTAATAAAATTTTCACCACAGAATTATATGTAATTGGCCTTCATATATGATACGTTTTATTGATGTGTCTTAACTCCTTGATAGTTAGACAGCGTTTCAAAGAAACCAAATTGTTTGTTCATGTTACGCTACTTTACGTCCTTTAGGAGCATTTAACCATGTCATTGTGATAAACATGCCCGTAACAACTGTATGTACATTTCCTCTATCATTGTTTCATATGAGCTCTCCCATGTTTTGATGTATTACAATTTTGGGCACTTCTACATTATGATATTAAGTTTCCACATTTAGTCTTGCAGAAAATTTAACAATTGACCGGTTTGAATAGAACAAGTTCATCAGTACTTTCCCTGATTTACTGATATTTTATCTACCGAGGAATGTGGGCAGAAGAGCATTAATACGGTCATAATCAGTAGGAGATAAGTTATACTGGTGACCTCCGTGTCCTTGCAGTTCTGGAGAACTGACAGTACAAAGAATATCTTAAAAAGGAACCCAACATTCATTTCTTTTATTTTGTGGCCAAAATAGAGCTGTATTTTGGGATCGCTTCATGAATTTAACATACACGTCATTGTTTTCCCCTGAACGCTCCACAACATTGTCATTGTATCACTCTTGGTCGTACATACAAGCAATGTATCTTGCCAACAATGCAATGATGCTTGCCAGCTAGAAAGTCATCAGAGTCAGGGTGTGACTTGTTCGGAATACTGGACTCCTGGTTTTCACCTCGCAAAAAAGTTCTGCAAATTTTGAACAGGAACTTGAAGTATGTGCACATACGTTAATTTTAAGGTGCAAATGTAGAACTACAAACTTGTATATTTATGATTATGAATTGATCTGGTGATATGACAGTTACGATAATCGGTAGAAGCAAATTTAAGCAAAGTTACTTGAAATACTTTTCTTGTGCAATTTGAATGGATCACTGCAATATTTCTCAGTATATTCGTATTGAGAAATGTACATCTTTTCATGGTGAAAGCACACTGTGCTGTCATCACGTGGCAGTACCCCACTACTCCTTTCCAATAGCTTCTTTATCAACCTGTGATAAGTCTGAGATTGCAAGTCTGCCAATATTTCTGAAATAAATTTTCTTATGGCATTCCTCCTCCAATGCAGTTACAATCCTACATCACGATCCTAAAGCTTCCATTTCCATATTTTAACTCTTGATTTTTACAGAGATCACAGAATGTACGCTGTTTTACCAATCTGTAAACAATAGAATAAAAGCAGTTTTGTAATGTCAATGTACAAAAAGTACATGTACACACGGTAGTATGGAAAACTTTTAAAATAAGCCATACAATACTATAACTGATGTTTAAAGTTACAAATTTTATAACTCTCTAATAATTATGTATAAAAAGGTTAACATAGATTACTTATTCTCATGGGAGAAGTAGGTTTACATTTTTTACCCTTTGACACCTACCGAAGACATTCTTATGTACAGCAAAATAGCGTGATTTGATCAAATTAGTGGGTTTATTGAAACACTGCCTAGCTATGAAAGAGTTAAAACATATCAATGAAATTTAGTACATGTAAAGATCAGATACATGTGATTCTGTGGTGCAAAAATCATTACCCTGAGTAACTGTTCACAAGGTCAACTGACCCCCTGAAAATAGGTGATTTTTCATATTTGTTTGTGCAAGTTTAGTGTTGAACCCTAACAATCCATGCCTTTGCTGATTGTTTCATAAATATATGCTTGAAGGGAATTATTTAGCTGTATGTAGAGATTAGGTATCAGCAATTAGGGTATCCTCCGATCAATGGTTCGGACACCAGGTTTTGATTGCATATTCTGAAAGTTTGTAAGCAAATTACCCTAGGTAACAGTTTTCAGCTTTGTAGCTTTTTTGAAATCCAAAAATATGATAATTTGAAAGTGAAAAAATCCGCGACGCAGCGCGCGACGGCGTAAGAGACATATCTTCGGACGGCTGTAATTCCAGAACAGCTTGTACTTTTGGTCTGAAATTTGAGGTGTGTTCGTCATTTGCATTTATGAATATTTGCGTGAAGTTTCAGCAAAATCCAAGAGGGTCATCTGAGGACCATTAGGTGATTTGGTTTGGAATGACCCTGGTGTATATTGAAACTCGTGTTGTATATATAATTCAAAATTTAGTTACTCCATATTTGGTATGACCAGTTCAGTTTTTTGCTGAATATTCCATATTTTTGCACAATTTTGTCTTGTTTTTTTATTATACTCATACTAGATTCAGGCTGTGGTTCACAACTATGATAGAACTGGAAACTGAGGCAATACATATATTTAAATCATGATAAATTACTTTACTCATGGAAATTCAAACCGGTATTGTATTTAGTCATAGTTTTCTAAGTTTAGATTCACCCTGTAACTGGAATGAAACATCAAAGTTTTTTGTCAAGATCTTATGGTTGATTGTAGTCAGTTTTCATGTTTTATTATCCAAAATGGCAATGAAATATGTTGTTATTTTAGCACACTTTATTCGCACTGTTCTCGTATATTAAATGGATAACTTGAGACTATATGTCATAAATTTATTATTTTGGTATGATAACCAATTATAGTTTTTGGCTTCCCATAATTTGCAGCACAGAAAATCTCTCCAGAGGGGAAGCCTAAAGTTCAGCTTCAGATCATACTGAATGACCAGTCGACTCACATTTTCCACTTCACTAACCCTAATGGACGGGACAAGCAGGTGGAGGAGAGGAACCTGGTCAAGGTGAGCATTATGTTAGTGTGCTCTATGTCATCAGTACTAGTGCAATGCCAGTTAATAATTTGTTCCCAAACGAATCAGTTTTGGGCTTGGGAAGAGAATCAGTTTTTTATCTGACGAACAACGTCTTTCTTGCTGTCGAAGTCTTACTGCTTCTCTCTTACGGTTGGACACGTTTCTATCCATGTTGGCCTTTTTTACCGGAATTTTGTTCTGAAAAATCTTTTATCTCTTTGAAGCTTCTCAAGAAAATCACAATTCCAAAAACAATAACTCAATTTCCGAAATCTTTGGCCGTATACTAAGTGGTAGCCAGGTTACTGGTCAAACTAATTTAAAACATTTCTTTTCGCATTATCAATTAAAAGAGAGCATCCACTCACGGTTATTATCCTAGCATGCATTTCAGTGTCTTAATTTTTCGCGGGAGTGTACCCGTGCCATCAAAAATGATGGCAAAAAATATTTTTAATCTTTCTTGAGGTAATCTCCACCTCGTTCTTCTTTTTCGTTCTCGATTCATTCTGTTTTTTTCGTTCGAGTGGAGTTTCCATGTTTAAGCTTATTTCAAAGGTAACTTGTTTTTCTTGTGACAGTAATAAACACTTAGAATACAGTATTTTTGAGCCGCAATATACCGCCGAACTCGGTATCCACGATACGGACTCGAGTATGTGAGGCTATGGATCTCTCTAATTTTTTTTGAAAGGGACTTATTATAGTGCACTTGTGCAGCGAAAATGAGTGTATTAATTTACCAGTGAACTGAAACCAAGACCGCCAGTGCTAATCTTTTATTAAGAGCGTGACACGAAATCAATTTCCAAAATCTTGGGCTTTATACTAAGTGGTGGCCAGGTTACTGGTCAAACTAATTTAAAACATTTTTTTTGCATTATCAATTAAAAATATCAAAGCACCATGATGAATTTCAACAGAAAAAGGTCCAAAGAAAATTTCTATTTGTAAAAAGAAACTGAACCGACCACAGAAAAATAATGCAATAGAATGATTTTTTGTATTTCTTAAGCTTTATCCTTGTTGCTATCAAAGCTATCGATTAGAAGTGTGACACACGGACAGACGGACGCGGCTATTATTATAATACAAATCAGCGTATGGGCACCTGTTCCAGCTCGATGCTGAGTTCTATTGAACTATATCAACTGAAGGAATTAGTGCAAGCTTCTCTGACTAATATGTGTTCAAGCAATTACTATCACATTTTTGAAATATTGCATTTGGTGTGTGATGTACCAATGATGAACAGTATTGCTAAACTTCTTGATCCTAAAAATATTCTACAGAATTCCTAATATGTGGGGTGTATTTAGAGCTATGGCTCCTGCTTTTAACATTGGCATCAAATTTTCCTCTACTGATATTTCAGTTTCTTGGCAGTGAATTGTCAAAAAATTCGAGTTCTGCTTTTGATAATCATTAACATTTGCTCATTCTTTCTCCATAATTTCACTTTACCGATAAAACTTCATCAATGGTGTAGATTTTAAAAAGACGTATTTCTTTACCTGAAGTCAGAACCTGTAGTAAAATTCTCTTTACTGGCAGTCCAGTTTTCCATGATATTGAAAATTGTTTATTGATTGATTTTTTTTATTTCTATTTTCATTGCTCTCTTTATAAATTTATGTCTAAAGATGATTATGGGATAATTATGAAACAAAATTCATTTTTGATTTTAAAACAAATTGAAAGTTTTTTGTTGAGATACACATTAAAAAACAATTTGAGCACTTAAATTCTGAGTAAAATTCATTTCATTGAAATTGTTTGGGGCTAAGTTATTAGGACAGTCAAAGGGTTTTCTGTTGAACTGGATGCTTCTAAAAGTATGTAATGGGAATGGATGAATCAACACTAACCAAGTGTAGAAAAGAATAAGGATTTCTACAGAAGACTGCTTGAATTAAAGCAGTTAAAATTGTTTTTGAAAATCTAATCAATTTTGTTTTGATATGCATTGGTATACTAGATACTGAATACATGCTACACTTTGTAATATGTATTATATTGGAAGTAAAAAATTTTCACTGTATGTACGTATACAAATTATAGGTGAACTTCATTGATGACCATATGAGTTGACACTTCTTCAATCATCAGTTGTGATGTAGATAAGTGTGGCTATAGGTTACATCTATTTTGGGGGCACTAATTTCTTTACTCTAACTTCAATTATGTATTGAAAGAATGTGTCATATGAAATTATTCCAGTTCAAAGTATGTGAGTATTTTGTTTGGTGGGTGTGTATGGTTAAAGTTATCAATGCAGTAATTGTAATTATAATATATTTCTAATTGCTTACATAATTATAATTTTTGCATTGGAAGCAAAACTTGTATATTAATTAATAAATTGTTGGAATGAATTTACATTTAGGTCGACGTGTCATTTTGAGGACGTTGCCTCTGAGCATTCTGGTCTCTTTCATGAAGCTTTGTTATTGAATTATTTGCAAACCAGCTGTGTACTGGAAATAAATTTGCGTATGTCTGCATGCTATGTTCCTTATTTAAAACTAGTGTGTATACCTGTTGAAAATAACGGGTTTTAATATCATGTATTTGAAGGAAGAATTTAAAGCAACAGATTCTCTGACCTAATCAGAAAGTCTACGGATTTAACTCCAGCAGTTAAGAATCTATATGCCTGAAAGTCTACGGATTTAACTACCAGTATTTAAGGGATATTCCTATTGTAAAAACATAGGAAAAATTATGCACAAAAATATATAAATTTATTTATGTTGGGAGATACCGGGCGTTTTATTATATTATATTATAGTGTTGATTCTCACTCCAGTGCAATGTTCAAAAAAATTAATTACCATTTGTGTGATCCGCTCTATCTAGACTGCTGGTATTCCTGTAGTCAATTAAAAATAATTCACTTTAGTCGTATATTTTGAATATTTTGTTCAAAAGTTTGGAGAAATTACATAAAAAAAACGAGTAAAGATGCGTAGTAATTTACGTAATATATCCTTCAGTTCAAAAATAACTCATTATAGGGTTCAGTAACATGGCAATTCATTGTCTTTTTTTTGGTGAAATTTTTCGTTTTCTACTTATTTCAGGAACGGCTTTCACAACTTTTGACTGCCAGCAAACGCCAGCCTCCTAATGAACTGCTGGAGAAGAAGAGAATTTTAGAAGAGAACCCGCGACTGCACAGACTATACCAGGATCTGGTGCCCAAGAACTTACTGCAACCTGAGGAATTCTGGAAGGAAATTGCAGCTGCTTATAAAAAAAACCTGGCACCCACTATGGAGATGGGGATCTCTGGGGCCTTTCTCGTAAGTTCTTGTCGCCAGTCTTGCTTTGCTTGTCTTGTAAATATGTGATTCTTATTTAGTGTGGGTGTGTCATGTGATGAACACAATATTGTTTTCATCGCATGAAGTGCGAGCGTATCCACGCTACTCTGTACATCTGGCTATCATTCTCGACTTGTGCTCATGATTGTCAGTGAAGAGCTTAGTTGATGTGTATCATTGTTTCCCTGTATTAGCTGCCGCTAAATAACCTCAATGAAAATGAACATTTATGAGTGGTTGTATATAAGCTGCTGGCAATGAAGCTCATTAGTTTGGGATTTTACTCTACTGAGTACGCTAGTAATAATAAGGAAAGTCATAAACATCCTAAGCAATCTGCAGTCTCTGGTTGAAAAGCACTATTGCCAGTAGCCCTTTAGACACAAGCAGTGTATGTTTGGTTTTAGTAGCTAGGTTTCTTCATTTCAGGTATCATGGTACGTGAATTTAATATGTACTTTTGGTGGTAATTGGGGATATGGGAGTACCGAGCTTCGCCTCAAAAGAAGTGTATTGAAATGAATATTTTAGTTGACATCTAGCTGACAGGGCAATTAGACGAGACTAGTCGATTGTGCTACATTATGATACGTTTCTTGCATTTGATTTAAGTGTTTCCTTAACTGTGTTTCTGATTTCATTCACTTCCTTCATAGCAGTAGTTGCCTTTTCTGTTTTTTCTTTTCTCGTTATTTTTTTTATTAAAAAACTCATAGTAGATTTGAAGGATATATTCCATTGTGTGCAATGGTAGTTTTAATTGCAATAATAACTAGTAATATTTAGTGCTAACTTATCAGTCATTAGACATTATGTCGTACTTCCACAGTGATCTTAGAATCTGTTTGCACAACTTCCTCTATTTTCCATTCAAAATTACTAGTCCAGTATTGTTATTGTTAGGCTGTTTGGCTTCCACTTTGTCTTTGTCATTTATATCAGTTACTTAATCTTTTCTTCTACATTCCATTCTATCCAAAAGTTAGGAACTACTTATTTTCGTGAATATTTTTTATGCTGCTAGGGAATTGATTTTCAGTAGCTGTAATCATATCTTTATGTGGGCTTGCATGCATTTATTAGTTACCTTGAATTCTTACACATTCACGTACCATTTTTGCAGGCTGATATTAAGCCACAGACTGACGGCAACAATGGCAAAGTTTTATACAACCTCACACCTGAGATCATGCTGGCCGTCTTTAAGACGTACCCTGCTGTTAAGAAGAAGCACGACGACTATGTGCCTCACCGCATGACTGAGTCCGAGTTCTGGACTCGCTTCTTCCAGTCGCATTATTACAGCGCCCACACCACCAGCAGGTCTGAGGAAGTCTTCTCAGAGTGTACCAAGTATGATGACAAGGGTGAGGAGTGCAACGCTTGCTTTGCAATAGCGAGATATTATTCATTACAAGTTTTTGTTGGTTCTAACAGACAAAATTTTAAAAGGGCGGGTAACTGGCTACTGAGCAGGGTAATAAGATCCAATTGAAAGTTCTCTTTAACACTGCCTAGTGTATTTGTGAAAAGGAATGGTAGATATTGAAGAAATATCCCTCCTTTGTGTGATCAGTGTGGTTAAAAAGTTTAGAATCATGTATTCCTGTTGAAGGAAAAAGGAACTGCCTCAGATCAGTAGTCAAATATTTTTAACTAGACAGTTCCCGTGGAAAATCCACGATTTAGATTTGACTAATTTGTAATTATTATAAAGATAAATGTATTAGAGATTTACGACGCATTATTGGGTTTTAAATGAATACTTTATATTAATATATACAGAACTTCCATTCTGTATCTTATCTACCATTAACATGATCTAGAGAGTACTCGTTGAATTTCCTTGATTTAAAAGTGATAAAATTAAGGATCTATGAAATCAATACATTTTTCAGTTTGACCCGTGGTACTATCAGAATCTAAATATTTTTCATGAATATATGCAAAACTTCTATTCCGTATCTTTTCTACTGATACTGTAAAATGGCCGTGTAAGAAAAGAAAGCTAATAACGGAAAAATGGCGTATTTTATTGTGATCCGGCGCCTTTGGTATCCACAATACAATGCTTAGAATACATGCGTACGCGTTATGATTTCAGTTCAATAATTTTTCTTCAGTAATAGATAGGAAGTAATGGGACGAACACACACAGATAAAGAGAGAGAGAGAGAAAGAGAGATGGAGATACATTGTCTATTATCTAATCTAATCCTAAGAATGACCGTCGTGTGTTTATATATTTATTGATATATTTATTTATATGTTTCGTGTCACTTTCAAAAAAATCAGAGATCCAGAGCCTTATATACTCGAGTTCGTATCGTGGATACCGAGTTCGGCGGGGTATTGCATATTACAATATACATCCACAAGCTCGCAGTTGCTTTCAGTAATGCTGAATTTCTGTATCTAGGATATGACACGAATGGCTATAACTACTTCTATTACGGTTCAAAAATACTGTATTCTAAGTGTTTATTACCCTCACAAGAAAGATAAGTTACCTTTGAAATAAGCGTAAGCATGGAAACTCTACTCGAACGAACAAAAAGACTGAATCGAGCGTAAAAGAAGAGCGAGAGAAATATTAACTCAAGAATAACAAGCTGTTGTAAGGCAACAGAGGCGGGATCAGTATGCAAGTAGTTCACAAGAACGACTAGAGGCCATACGCTCAGCAGCAAGACTAAGGTAGGCGCTAACAGGAGGATGATGACCAGCCTTATGTTCGTAGAAGGAGTCACAGAATAGCAGCGCAAGAAAGAATAGCTGCGAGAACAGTATTTGCCATCATTTTTGATGGCACGGGTACACTAGCTAATTAAAAAAAGCTCGATTAAAACATTTGTCCTTTGTAAATATATATAAAACTAAGTATATTGTATTGCGTTCTTATATGTTATTTTATTTAATATTTTTCGAACAGTATTTGCCATCATTTTTGATGGCAAGGGGACACTAGTATATGTAGATTTGTGAATAGTGTTCGTATGTGAACTAGCATAATCAGCTGTGTGGAAGGGTGATCCCTGAAGTTGTTGGTTCATATTTATAAACAAAACACATGGACTAAGATGAAGGAAATTTTTTTCCAAAATTTTTATAATCTGTTCTAAATTGCTTGTCAAAGATGTTGAGCATCATGACTCGAAGTGAAATAATTTTTTGCATTTATTTTAAAGGGTGTTCAATTCATTGGACCTGGGGACTGTAGGGGTCAACCGAGCAGTAGCTCTGTAGTAGAGGCACGAGAGAGGGTTTGTGTGTGAGCCAACGTTGCATCAAATATTTGTGTCTATTGCTTCATCTACTTATACAGGGTGTCTCAAAAAAATGTGCTCACCCTTTAACCGTTGCTAACATGCTGTCTTCTTTGTGTTGCAGGTGTGAGGTTCGAACCTTTGCGAACATGATTAAATGTGATTAAAGAATCATGTTCGCAAAGGTTCGAACCTCACACCTGCAACACAAAGAAGACAGCATGTTAGCAACGGTTAAAGGGTGAGTACATTTTTTTGAGACACCCTGTATAATAAACTCTATCTCGCTATCTGTGTGTCCGTCCCATTACTTCCTACCTATTATTGAAGTAAAATTATTGAACTTAAATCTGAACGGGTATAAATGTATTACACGTATTGTATTGTGGATGCCAAAGGCACTGGATTACTATAAAATACGCCATTTATTCCCGTTGTTAGTCTTCTCTTCTTACAGGGCTATGTTATTGGTAAATAAGATATAGAATGGAAGTTTTGTATATATTTATGAAAAATATTCGGGTTCTGATAGTACCACGGGTAAAACTGATTTTTTTTTGGAGATCCTTAATTTAATCACTTTTAAACTGCGGAATTTCCACGGGCATTATCTAGTCCATTTTATCGGTAGATGAGTTACAGAATGTAAGTTCTGTATACGTATATTGATGAAAAATATGAATTTAAAACAATTTGTCGTAAGTCTGTAATACATTCGTCTTTTTAATAGTTTCGAATTAGTCAAATCTAAACCGTAGAATTTTCACGGGAACTATCTAGTCGTATAATAATAAAGCGCTTATACTCGACCATGAGTAAATAAAATTGTTTATTTCTTATTGTGTCATGCGTCAAACGCGTTATTGATTTGGACTTAAGACATTGCTAGCTAAGATTTTGGATTACTCCAATCCTAAAACTATGACTATTTCCTACAAGGACAGCTCTCAATTTACTTCGCTAGCGTGCCTGTATAGTGTGTATTCTCTTAAATTACTTTCATTCAAATTACACGAGTATTATTATTTCACATTGATATCAGTACTTGCTCTCAGTTCTCTCTGTGAGGTTGACGTACAAATTCGTGACTGCTTTTGGTTGACCACTGCTTTCCTCAGAATGGTCGCGCGATCTGAGCAAGATTGTGACTGACCCAATACTGAACCTGGATAATATATACGAGACTCCTTCGTTTGGTGCCATTCGTCCGGGCTCCAGCAGCGTTGGCAGCAACTACATGCATGCCACCATGATCAAGCGGTGAGTGGTCTGGCTGTGACATGACTAAGCAGCAGTGGTTATGACTGTAACATAACGTTAGGTACAAGCAAGCAGCTGCAATCAAACAATAAAAGAGTACGCCCGAGAGTGGTAGTATGAGTAAGTATTTTGTAAAACCCGCTTTGTGAGTCAGAAATTGTTGAGACCTTGTTTGCAGAAAGCTGTTTAGGATTTGGTTACGGAGACCAAAATAGTTCTTGGTCTCAACAGTTTTATTTCATTGTGCTCGGTGGATTACTATTGCAATGGTAACAGTTTTCTATGATGAGAGGCTTTTGTTTTGTCTATTCTTTGAAGAAAAACTGTAGTTAAATATTGGTGTTAGTTCATCTCGGACAATTGATGTGTATTCTGCTGTACAAAGTATACTCAGTCATTTTAAGTGACTTCTTCTATGACTCAATCTCACCAGTGCTCTACTACATATATTGAGCTTCATCGCCTTTTCTAAATTAATTACAGCAAAAGTACAGGGTGGCCCATAAATTACTGACCCTTTTAAAGACGCTGTAACTATAAAACTAGGAATGGTAGTGAGATGATATTACTTTTTTATTGAAGAGGAGATTTGAAATTATTTTGTGGTGTATCTATAATTATTTTCTGTAAATAATTTAAATAACTCGTAAGCTACATTCAACAGACCACCAAAAGTGGCTAGATTTTGCGAACAGATTTCTACAGCATGCAGATAATGAAGACTTTGTGAATAATTTAAGCATGACTGATGAAGCTCATTTTCACCTCAATGGTTATGTTAACGAGCCAAACTGCAAATTATGGGCCTCTGAGGATCCCAGGCAGATTTATGAATATCCAGTTTACATACACTGCTCAAGTGACAGTGTGTTGTGATAGCATGTCTTCACGAATAATCGGATCATATTTCTCAATATTCGTCCGGTTCTCTTATTTCAGGCAAGAAATATTCTTGAATTATAGTTCTGTATCCATTTCCATGAACTGATACTGCATTACCATTGATATCTTAAAGAAAATATGGTCCGATTATTCGCGACGACGTAATACCACACCACACTGTTACTTTAGCACAATTGAATGGATATTCATGAATTTGCCTTGGATTCTCAGAGGCCCATAATCTGCAGTTTTGGTTATTAACATAACCATTGAGGTGAAAATGAGCTTCATCAGTCATGATTATAAATTATTCACAAAGTCTTCATTATCTGAAAGCTGTCAAAATCTAGCCGCTTATGGTGGTCTCTTGGATATAGCTTTTGAGTTATTTAGAATGGAATGAGGCGATACGAACGAACCTTTTGGACCATCCTTGGGTCGGTATCCAAGTCCCATGTCGTAATTCTAGCCGCCTATGGTCATACACAAACCAACCATGGCGGCAGCGGGCTTCGAACCCGGGTCTTCCCGCATTGCAAGCGGGTTCGCTCACCAGCTGGTGGTGTATATGTGAATTTTATACGGAAAATAATTATAGTTGCACTAAAAAAGACGTGAAAATTCCCTCTTCAATATAATAGTAACCTCATATCTTTACCATTCCTAGTTTTATTTCGGAATACGACTCTCGGCAAGCCTCGAACTGGCCGTCCACGGAAGGTTAACGACCGTGCTGCTCGAAAATTAGTCCGAACAGTAGTGCAGAGGTCTCAAACTACTCGTGAAGAATTGAAGGATGATCTCACGGTATCTGGGATCGAAGCCAGCAAACAAACGATCAGTAGGGCACTGCGCCGTGAAGGTCTTTGCTCCCGCACCTCACATAGGACACCTCTTCTCCAGAAACGTCACGTCAAGGCCAGGCTGAAGTATGCCAACGGCCATTTGAACAAGCCAGCAGCGTTTTGGAACTCGGTACTGTGGTCAGATGAAACCAAAATCGAACTATTTGGGAGAAACAGCACAAACCATGTTTGGAGGCAACAAAACGAAGAGTATAAACCAAAGTGCACCATACCCACTGTTAAGTTTGGAAGTGGCTCAATCACGGTGTGGGGATGTTTCAGCTTATCAGGGGTAGGTAAACTTCACATCATTGAAGGAACCATGAATAGCAGGATATATTGTGAAATATTGGAAGAGCAACTCTTACCTTCAGCTCGTTTGTTAAATTTGAAACGTGGATGGAAATTCTAATAAGACAACGATCCAAAGCATACTGCAAACGAAACCAACAAATGGTTGAGGATGAAGAAGATAAACATTTTAGAATGGCCAAGTCGATCCCCTGACATGAATCCGATCGAAAACTTATGGAGGGAATTAAAATTGAAGATTCAGAAGAGAGGTCTCAATTACATCACTGAACTCCAAGAAATTTGCATTGAAGAATGGAATAAGATAATGCCCGAAACTTGTAAAAGGCTGGTAGTCAAATACTATAAACCTCTCGAAGCCATAATTAATAATAAGGGCTATGCAACGCATTAATGTACGTATATCTTAAACTGTGTTGTAAACTTTTGTTCACGTATTTATTATACGTTCCTGTATATTTTATTTTATTAAATATTTGTGAGGTTTAGATATATTATTAACTTGTATATTATTGTTTCTATATAGTCTAATTTTCGTAATTGTACTGGGTCTATAAATGTGCAATCTGGCGATTTAATCAACGTGTTTTATTATTTTGGTCCCCACGGTATCTTTCTAGTGATACCATGTGGTACCAGCCTGCATTTCACAAAATAAAAGTAATTACAATATATTTTCTTCATAAGTACTTTTATTTAGCCTATTCAAGTATATTCTGAGCATAAAAGGTCATTCCAAGGATTCTTTTTTCTTGGAGAGAAAGGGTTAAATGTGCAGAAGCGCATCGCTATCGATGTACATATTAACCAACTAGTGCGTCTTTCCAATGGATAGGATACTTGAGCTCTTGTATTAATAAGCAAATAAAGTGGGGTTCGTTATGGTGTCTATCTTCGTAATCAACATTTGGGGATTTTGTTTTCTTATGTCGTATATGTGGGTACTGGAGATTGAATAAACCATCCTTCTTGCGGGAGGCCGTTCGTCTTTCCTATTTTTCTGCTTCCCAAAGAAGAGGCCGTTTTTATCTTGCTACTAAAACTTGCACAAGTGTTTGTTGTCATCACCTTTTATTTATCCCGTAAGAGTATGAGTGCCATTGTAGTAACTTCAATAAAACTTAAATGTGTATTTTAATCATCCGGCGAATTTGATCACAAGGCTTTTAGCTAATGCGCTTACTTTGCAGGTTTAACCAACACAGCCAGAACATCCTCAAGGCCCAGACGCGTTCAGAGACCGACCGCCTGTACGACGAGATGGTCGCCAAGAACCCTGAAGCCCTCACCAATGGCTCAGTGCCACCTGTCCCACAACCCAAGAACAAAAAGGTTTTCTATTTAAGCACACTGCATCTGTGCTGCCCAGTGCTGTGGTAAAACCGTGCACGTTTGAGCTTTTTACTATTAATGAAGCCACCGCTAATTTTCTTTCTGGAGAAATACGCTAAACTGTGCGGCGCTGTATTTGAATATTATTTTTCAAATCGAAATTGAGTAACTGCGTATGTGGAATTATTTTTTATATTGAAATTGACCGACCACTTGTGCGAAGGTTCACACTCGCGGGGCTGCTGTCCTTATTGGTACGAACCTTTATTAAAACAAGAGGTGGCCCATTTAGAAAGGGCTGAGTAATAGAGTAATAAGTCATGTAAGAGCGGCTTGCATTGCTCTATTGACCTCAATTGGAGACCATGCAACTACTCACGGAACTCAGTTCGCTCAGTAGCCTACTATGATACATACAGTATAACTCCAAAAACTGAGAAACTCGACACTGAGAAAACTCACAATGTTAAGAGACACGAAACTGGGAGGGCTACCACTGCCATCTGTTGGAATGTGTGTTAAGTTGACGTTGTCGGCTTAGGCCCGCTTAGCACAGAATGCTTGGTGTTAAGACTTATCCTGTCAAAGGTCGGTGGTTCTGATTCTGATAAATTATAGTTTTATATTTACTGTGCTTGTGAGAACTAGTTATTTGTGCTTAAACAAAAGTAGTAAGTAGTTACAGAAGCAGTAGGTAGGTTGAATGATTTCAAATATGCTATGTATAGCTAATTAGGTATAGCTACAATAATGTCTTAAATATAGGATTCATATCCTTTATTGTTCACAAGTTTGTTTTTTGTTAACTTTTGGCATCTCATTTACTTGTTTACACATTTTTTATATTTGCGTTCAAAATAATTAGCATGTACGTTACAATTACATACTTACAAGCAGTTGTAGTTTACCTTTAATCCGAATTTCGGCGAAAATTTGTTCCAAATTCTAAAGAAAACTACATTATCGGCTAAACTGATGCAATTATTTGTCGTCATGAAACTGAGAGGCTCTCTCAGTTTCATAGTAAACCTTTTCTCTCAGTTGTCGGAGTTTGACTGTAGAGCCAAATTATTAGCATAACGTCTTGTGTGACAATTATATTCCGAGCGTGATTCAATTTCGACTAGAACTTGAATAGTTTTTTCACTATTTACAAATAATAATAAATGTTGAAATTTTGCAGTTAGTGTCGGATATTGATATTTACTCGCTTTTCAATTCCAATAAGTATTTTTCTAATATGAACCAGATGAAACTACACATATAGTTTCATGACGTCGTAAGTGACGCAGATCACGTGTGTGGTGCAGGCTAGACTACAGGAAAAACTCGTGTATGACGACCTAGAGAGTGAGAGCAGCAAGGGCGCGTCGGCGTTGCAGCTGCAGCAGAAGGACAGATACTTGGCCGGTCCTCCCTCTCAATCTTCTGCTGAACCTGCAGCTGCCCACCAGGTCCGTTTATTTACCTTCTGATCCGTTTGAACATTTGAACCTTTCTGTGATGTGGAATGACAAGGAAGAGACACTGACTATCAGTGTTTTTCAGTTAAGGAAAGAAGCGCCATGCGCTGAGGTTCAGATTTTGGTTGCATACTCATCATAACGCATTTTTCACGTGCTGTGTGCTATAAGTGTGAGAATGACAATCACGTTTTCTCCGCAGATAACCTTTTGAAGGCAGTTATAACCATAAGTGATGATGGTGGTACATCCATCAGTTGTTTCTTAGCTCATATCGATGAGGCTTCCATTCTCTTTGTGCCCTACGCTTTAACTTTATGGCGGCCGAAGCATTTATTGCTAGACCTATTTTGGTAGCCTTCATACAGGGAGCTACTTCATCACAAATCAATAGCTGTCGTCAACATTAAAATAAATTGTGACCTTCCTTCTTACCATCGTATCACTGACTATTTTTTTCATCTCGCCACTTAATATCTATAATGGGATATTAATTTCCTTTTTTCTCGCTAAGTTTGTTTCTTTTTGTAGCTGTGTTTAATGTATTTTTATTTTCTCTGCGCTTTGTGGCTGCGGTGATTAAACTGGGAGTATTATAATGATGAGAGTGATAATTTCTCAGTGATTTCACTTCTCATCAATCTTTGTATCACACCTTCGTCTTCACTAAATATCGTGCATGCTCTGTGCAGTTGCAGCGGCTGAACATAGAGCTGTCCCAGGTGGTACAGCAGCAGTGGTGTACAGACCTGACGTCTGTGCAGAATCCACAGCTGGCACACAAGACGTTGCAGCTGGTGGCCGAGCGGTGCAGGGAGTGTCGTTCAGACGCACCTCTCACCAATGGTCAGTCGGAGCCGCCGCTTCAGCACTAATTATGCCCGCATGATCGATGTTCTCGCTTATATTCTGATTGAGCTCATTCATTCGTCGCAGAAATACATAAATATGTTTACTTAAGTAAGGGCCCCATTTTTGTTGGGTTCTGAAGAGCAATTCGCTGACTGCTCTATTCAACTACTTGATTGCGAGCATCATTTCTGTTACAGATAGTAGTTTTCATTATTACAGGCACAGAGGGTCTATTTTAGGTCTAAGCGCCATCTCATACTCGTCTCTTCAGTAGTTGTGTGTTAATTTTAAAGGATAAATATTTCTGGGAGAAATACCATAAATATCCGATGCATGTTCGAGTGATGAGTACGGTATGTTTTCATCTTCTATCAACCTTATACAGTAAGAGCAGAAGTGCTCTTGTGTGTGTGTGTGTATATATATACATCCACCTTTGCTATGTATACATCAACTAGAAAATGAAAGAAATTAATTAAAAAATAGGAATTTTTTGACGTGCAGGTGTAATAGGCTCCTTACAAAGTGCGAGTGCTACATCTTATATCTGACCGTTGTTCTCTACTGTGTCCTCGTGATAGACATGTTTTCTACAACTCATTCATGACGAAGATTGTGAATCTATAGCACAGAGTAGGCCCTACTGTTACGACCTTCACGTCACAGTAGAACTCAGCGTTTGGATGTTTGGGCAGGTGTGGTGGAGGAGCTGCCCCTAGAGCTGCGACGGGAGCTGTGCGCTGTGTACGGCAGTGGAGGCGAGCTGCTGCGTCACTTCTGGGCTTGCTTTCCCCCTCGGACTCCTCAGCTTGTCGCTAAGCTCCAAACCCTTCACATGACGCTTAACAATTACCATCAGGCCACGTTAAGGCCCTTCCAGGTACTGTATCCTGTGTACAGGGTGTCCATTACGGGACCCAAAAACCATCTGACGCAAATCAAAAATTGGGGTTTGAGTTTTTGTGGTATCCACAATACAATGCATGTATTACTTGTATTTCAAGCTTTGTATTGTGGGTACCACAATAAAAACTCAAAGCCCAATTTTTGAGTCGCGTCAGTTGGTTTTCAGGTTCCGTGACGCTTGGTCACCTTGTATGTGATAATCATTCTTTGCTCATTTGAAAGTTCTCACGAACAGCGTAAGGAACTCGTCCCTTAACCAGGGACGTGTGAAGATGAGCTCTGCCACAGAGGGCTGACATTTTCAATTTAGGGAACACGAGACCTCTGAAAAATGTATAAGCTCTTTTACTTCCTATGATATCAGAATCTTATGTAAGAGTCCGCCTTCTTTCAACTCAAACCTCGGTTTTACTGGTACTTTGTGTCAAACAATCGCTTTGAATATTCAAACTGAACAGAGGTCTTTCTAACAATAATTTTCAAAATTTTCATCCATGCGATGATACGTACACAATTCCAACTTGTTTTCTCAGTTCATTAGTGATTTAGATTTGAATCGTATTCAATTTAGACTGTTAACTACATTATTCTCCCATTTACTAAATCATGTGATGTACCAATTGGTTTACGTCAAACAAATGTATGTTGTGTACATCACACTACCATCAGAATTTTTTGTCCAGATTCAGACACATTTCTACAGATTACTGGTTCATTGAATCCAAAATAAAATTTCCACGATACTTCTACTCTGGTTTGTGAGGGCAAGTCCATATCTATTTCTGTCCTGATTTAATTTATTTCGAATATTTAATTAGTTGAGGAGGCTCGTGCTTTACTGATTTCATGAAAGATCTGACTTCATCAGGTATCCCTCTCGTCTCACAAATGTATGAGTGTTGTTTAGAACATTTATTCGTACACATCATCTTGCCTTACTTTCTGCAGGAGAAGGCAATCCGTGACTACAACTGCAGAAGCGGCATCCTGGACCACCTGCTGCACATGTTTCACACGGCGAGCACCAAGTATGAGAGCTGGAAGTCCCGGCAGCTTAGATGAGTCTTCCATCCTTAATTCCCGTCACGACGCTCATGCTGGTCTACTAGTTCACGCTACTGTGACGTGCAGCGTGGCGGTGAGACTGTATGGGTATAGTTATTTTCTCTACTATATTTTAACTCGGAAAATCGCAGTTTTTTTTTGATAATGCAAAAATTGATAAATTTTAAATTTTTGGTCAGCCGCATATGAGGGTAGAAACGTTTCACTGACATTTGTTTTACGTTGTCATTTATTTATTGAGCGTCATTCTGAGCAGTCAATGAAGTTGTATTAGGTTGTTACAAAAATAATGGCCGCTCGAAGGTCTGGAAGGCTTCTGAAATCGGCCATTATTTTTGTAACAACTTAATAGCTCTCTTTTTAAACAGAAGTTTGTATTATATTCTAGTGTTAAAGACAAAGTATTTCAACTTTCGGGCCCACAAATCTGATGTACTAGAATAAAAGGGTTAAATTTAACTACTCTTAACGTGGTACGATCAGGTGTCTGAAAACAGACAACATGCAGTATTTTTCATGGTGTTGACAATGCTGGCCTACGAACGCTTATGTTCATTTTTTAAATACGTATCCAATCTAACGTTCAAAATATTTCTATACTTTTCGGGAAGTATGTTATGAAAATTCTATGATATATGTACATCCTCCGTCATCTGGAAGGTTAAAGAATAAAATCACTTCCTCTATAATGCTTTTTATACTACTGGCGCAGTGTACATCCTGTTGTAACATTCAACAGCCTGAATATCTTGACAAGACTCACATGCTAAAATAATTTTATATCTGAGAGACAAGGCCACATTAGTCAAAACCTTTAGCTTGAGAAGTTGAATTATATGATAAGATGAATGTTTCATTTCTATTATGAGCGACTAACTTTTCCTATTGTTGCGAGGGTTAGAAAAGAGTTGCCAAAGTTGTACCAATGCTTCTCATAAAATACACGGTCACTTACTCATTTGGTAATTCTGACCCCACATTATAGAGTAAAGCGGTCACATAAATGTTTGCAAATTAATCTATGTACACGTACTTCTCTGAAACAAGATTCACTCAAAAGAATTTATAAATTCTCACAGTAAAATTTATCTCTTCACTTACGACGATTCTGTGAAAAAATTTTTGTTAGTACCTTTCGCCTCGTCAGGAAGAAACTTTGGTAAAACAGCACACACAAGCGTTACTAACTAAAAGAAATATTCATTTCCCCATACATCAATTGCCAGTAACTAGAGAAGCAAAATCATTGGAAATGAGCATTAAACTGAATAATAGCTACTAAATAATACGAAAAAATGAATAAGGTATCAGACAAACCCTGCGTAATCCATAATTGTGTCAGCAAGTAAATGTACACAGGAAATAAGTCAAATAAAAAAGAATAAATTCTAACTGCGCGCAAATAACCAGTAGAGAAAAAAACATTCTGCAAAAAGCGAGCGAGTTTAACTGCGTGGTGGTCAGTTATATAATTCACTCGAGAACTTACTGCAGGACTGAACAACTAAAGCCTGAAGACGGGTCCTGAATCTGATAGAGTTCCGAATCTGGAAGTTAGTCCTGAACTTGAACAAGGGTTCTGAATTAGAACGAGAGTTCTTAAATTAATAAGCATTGAACAATGCAAAGTGTGCGGCACTGGGAAAACTGCCATTATCCTTTCTCACGAAGCATTAGTCCATTCCATCATATAAAGTAACGCACTCGGTAATTTTCGTGTACGTTCTTCTAAAGGAAGACTCTCACACACACGACATTTAAATCAACAAAGATTCTTCCAATCGAGAAAACGACAGACAGTACAGAAATATACGTAGGTACAAATGAAAAATATTCTCAGTATGCTGAAGAAACTTGGGAGCCGGAGAGAGGCTACTAACCAGAAAACTGAATTACTAACCAAGAAAAAATATGTACGATAACTTACCCTTATGTCGTTATCAAAAAACCAGTTATGCTTTCTGTAAGCAGTCGTAAAATATTTCAAACCTATCCAAAGCAGAAAGATATCAATTAAATATACCCAAGTGTGACGCATTAAACCGAGTAAATATTTTCAAGCTGAATATGAAGAATGCACAAAAGACGACAAACAGAACAAGGAGTAGCACTAATTCAACTACAGGGAAAGCACGATATACCAAAACATGGGCCTATAATAACTGGTTAAGTAAGCTTCACCTACACTGACGTCCTCCATCAGCCACGACTACATCATCAACGGAAAATTTCCCCTTTCAAAGTATCACAACCACAAAAATCATTTTCTTGCTGATCAGCATCGCAATTCTAAAATGATGATTCGCGAATGCCATAAACTTTCTGACCAGTCATAAGCTTAGAACAAAAGACCAATCCACGTTCAGATTGTGTTCCTCAAACTGTACAGACTACTCTCAAACCACTGTCAAATGGCAGGGAACCCACAAGGCTCTCAGGAACGTTAACCTACTAATATACAGTACGACACAAAGCTCACTCTTCAGCAACATTAGATCACGTCTTACCTGAGACCATAAACCTGTCAATAAGAAGTGCCTCTGCAATGAAGCCTAGGCGAGTTCCACGAACGCGTCACAACAAATCCCTGGAAATTCTGTTCAGTCACCATAATACTTCTTCTTAAAACCATCTAAATTATACAGGTTTATGTATTTAAGTACAACTTACGCACATCCGTCTTCTCGTTAACTCAATTCGTTTGAATTGCACGCTGTTTTTCATACGAGCCATCAGAAACCAGATGGGCTCCACTTTGGCAAGCAAGAAGACTTGAAGGATATTAAATGAAGTACGCACGGTCTGGCAGGCGCATCAGAAGGCTCTGTTCCAGTTGATGGCGTGCAGGACGTCACTGAAGCGCACCCTGGCAAGGAAGGTGGACACGAGACGGTACTCCGTGGCGGCACTCACGGCACGATTCTCGAACAGCACCTTCGCCGTCAGCGTCAGGAGCCACTCCATCATCTGGGCGGGCAGCACACCAGCAGTTTGTTTACTAATAAATTTATGGTTCATTAGCGTCAGGCACATATGTGTAATTTACCAAAAAATCTACATGTCCCGTATTGGACTCATTAGCCATAAAAGAGCGAGCGCCCGAAATAGAATCTAAGTATTCTGTTTTGAGTATTGTGTAGTCGCTGGCAGGAGTCTTGAAGACCATTGTGATTTTTAATGCACCTACTTTGTGAATAAGTAAGTGTATTTCTGTTCCTTATATTGTTACTATATAATTCTTTGTATGCGGTCATTGGAATTAGTAGTTGTCTGGTTAGTTCATGCGGTACTGTTCTGTGATCTGTTTTTGGCTTGCTGTAAGACCGTCTGAACCCACATGCGGTTAGTAACTGTCGTACAGACAGTTAGAGTCTCAGTCAAAACTTCGTTACCTTTAATCAATGCAAAAAATTCATGGCTAAACAGAAATTACCAAAAAAATCCATTAATCATGTGATTACTGCTGTAAGGAGTCGCACACGCAATATTGATAATTACTATTACTAACGCAATGCCTGTTAATAATTTGTTCCCATACGAATCATTACTGGGCTTGGGAAGAGAATCAGTTTTCTATCGGACGAACAACGTCTTTTTTGCTGTCGAAGTCTTGCTGCTTCTCTCTTACGGTTGGACACGTTTCTATCCATGTTGGCCTTTTTGCCAGAATTTTATTCAGAAATATATTTTATTATCTCTTTAAAGCTTTTCAAGAAAATCACAATTCCGTAAACAACAACTCAATTTCGAAAATCTTCGGTCTTATACTAAGTGGTAGCCAGGTTACTGGTCAAACTAATTTAAAACATTTCTTTTCGCATTATCAATTAAAAATATCAAAGCATCGTGATGAATTTCAACAGAAAAAGGTCCAAAGAAAATTTCTATTTGTAAAAATAAACCGATTGCGTTTTTTAGTTACCATATTGCAAATAAAAGGGAATTGAATTGCCACAGAAAAATAATGCAATAGAATGATTTCTTGTATCATATTTCTTAAGCTTTATCCTTGCTATCAAAGTTATCGATTAGAAGAGTGTGACACACGGACGGACGGACGGACGGACAGGCAGGCAGACTGACTGAGGAACGGACGGATGTGGCTCTTATTATAGCATAGATACATGGATGCTGCATGATGTGTATTACGATACTGAACATTTCATTAGCTAAACCAAGCTTGTATTCTGGATACCAACTAGGGGGAATGTTTAGTTTAAGCAGCAGCAGCAGCAGCAGCTGCTGCTAGAGAAGCCCTCGTCACAACCAGACGAATCACATAAGATTTCCAGAGAAAATAATGTTTTATGAAGGGAAAATAATAGCATGTCATTATGCGGGCCCTCGCTACAACGTTCACACTGCCCTAACATGTACACACCAGTGCTGCCAGTGTGCATTCCTCCAAGTTCAAATACACTGTCAAATCATAGCTTTATATTTAAATGTACCTCATTGTATGGGAAATCACACATTTGATGCAGGCATATTTTCAACTTAAAACAGTTCGAAATGACCAAAAATAAATCTTTGTCATTTAGAAAGTCATGTTGAAAATGTCACAATACCTATAACTGTAGCATAAAAACACAAAAGTCAAGTTAGAGTTCACAATAATGTAACAGAAGAGAGCACATAGCAAAGCGTCACCTGCTCGCGTTGAGGCCGCGCAGAAGAGTGCCGCTGCAGCCACTCACTGGGGCCCCACAGACATAACTGACTAAGTGTGGCGGCTACACCGGCGTTCGGGCGCTGTAACGAGACATAGTGTTGGTAATAAGCACTGATACCTCATGTCATATCGACACAGGAAAATTTCGTCACACTGTTTGTGACAAAATAGTGTGAACTTTCAGACAAAATAGTCTGACACGACAAAAAAAGCTATACAGTATGGACCAAAAAAATAGACCCAACTTTAAATGTTAATTACTTCACAGTGAATGAAGATATTTTAGGTCTGTTATTTGCATTCAGTGCAGAGAAATGTTTTCCATGAAAAAGTCAAGCCAAAACAAATTGGTTCCACTTCTATCTCTCACCAATGAGACAAATAATAGCTGTAAAAATGTGAGTAAAAATTAAAATGTCATTGTAATATTATTCTAAAGATGTTTTAAATTAAATTATTTTAAAACGAGTTATAACGATTAACTTAACAAAGCATAACAGAAATGGACTAATAGATACACAACCGAAATATTTTTATTGCAAATGGCGGCCAGCTGCGTTGAAACATTTTCCACATCTTACTTTCATTGATTTCATAGCACGTTTAATTACATCAGGATTGTCTTTTAAAATGTCTATTTCACTTCTAATTCGATTCTGCAATTCTTCCAAATCCTGGGGCGGTGAAAAATACACTTTGTTCTTCAAATAATCCCACAGAAAAAGTCACAAGGTGTGAGACCGGGGCTCCTGGGTGGCCATTCAATGTCATGGCCAAGCGCTATTATTTTCCTTCCAAACATGTCTTGCAAATAATTCTTAACGATTATTGTTCTGTGGGCGGGAGCACCATCTTTTATCCGCCAAATACGATTAAAATTTCTTCCGTAAGCAATCTGAAGTTGTGGAATAATTTCTGTGTTTAACATTTGCAAATACTTGTCACCATTTAGCGTTGTCGCATAAAAAAATGGTCCAATTACTGATCCGGTGCCGCACAAACCCAACCAAAGAGAAACCTTTTCTCTACTCATACTGAATTCATAAGTATTTTCTTCAGGAGCATGGTTTTTCGGCGCATAATGTCAACAGAGCTGCTTATTTACTGCTTCATTCATATGAAATGCGCATTCATCTCCCACCACTAACCATTTAGTTAAAATTTCTGGACGTTCAGCGAACCAGTGAGCGAATCTTAAGCGACGAGGATAATCGCCTTCGAGAAGTTGTTGCTTAACTTTAGCTCTGTAAGGATAATATTGCAAATCATTACGAACAATTCTTCGGAAGAAGGATGATGACAATTCTGCGCCATTTCTTCTTTTAGATACCTTAGGGTCTTTAGTTTTTACTTGTCGAACACGTTCAATGTTTTCGTTCGTTCTTACAGTTTTCAATCGTCCTAATCGTTTAGATTTGAAATAGTACCATGTGTTCTAAACTTATTAACAGTCTTCCAGTCAGTCTTCTTGGTTGGAGAGCTTCTTTCAGGAAATCTCTGTTCGAATTCATTTTGAGCTTTCGTTAAACTCTTTCTTTCTGCGTAGACGTTGATGAAAATGCGTTGTTCATTCGTGAGGTGCATAACGATGGGCTTCGTCATTTGAAAATTTAGCTTTAAGTGTTAATTTTCAGATGATTTGAACTTTATTTATACTCTAACCTAAAGGTTTGTATCCACGATACGTATCTCTGTGTGTAATAACAGCAAATGAAACTAGATTATTTATATCGAAAGTTACTAATTTTTTAAAGTTGGCCATCAATCCTAATCTTAATATACTTCATGTGCAACTCACATTTTTTCAGCTATTATTTATCTCATTGGTAAGAGATGGAAGTGGAACCAATTTGATGTGACTTTACATTTTTATGGAGAACATTTCTCTGCACTTAATGCAAATAATAGACCTAAAACATCTTCATTCACCGTGAAGTAATTAACATTTAAAGTTGGGCGTACTTTTTTGTGGTCCATACTGTATATACATACATATATATGTAGATACTATTTTTCGAATAACTTTTTAAATCACTTCAAACATCTAGAGTCGAATGCGCGTTACTGAATTATGGAAAGTACTTGACTTACAATTTACGTACATTTATGTATTTTACCTCCAATAATCAGGCTCTACTTTGTATACGTAATTCACTAACAGGGCAAAACTAACCCAACATAGGAGAATTGAAAATACCTAAATTCAATTCAATTGAGGCCTTTGTGCTCACTGTGAAGGTTCAATAATTTAAAAGGTAAAGTTTTCCACGTACAAATGTCGAAGACGTGTAGAAAGCCAGCATTTTCATTACGATATGACACCAAACTCTGAAAAGGAAAACAAATGATAAGCCCTTTCTCAAGAACATTTTTTAAAGCCCTCTGGTCATGCGAGCATCAGCCAGGATACGACACAACACGTGGACGTGTCTAGAAAAAGAGATCAAGTCTTGTTGTTGTTTGCCCAGCGGCTGATCCGGAGGGAAACTCAGGAGTGTGGGGCGGATAGGAGGGAAATATAATAGGTTGAGAGAGATCAGGTCTTACCTGCGCAGGCCGACGCTTGAGCAGGTCAGCGATGAGCCTCCTGACGGTGAGAGGTGCATCGGTGTCGCGCAGGTCAGGCAGGTCACTCTCGCTGTAGGTCATCGAGTCCAGTCGCGGGGACCCATCTTCTCCTGCAGCAGTGGACCAAATATTCAGTTTACTCTTTTGCTAA
>VCRD01004746.1:11390-36590 GCA_006783055.1 Trinorchestia longiramus
CCTTTCCTTCCTTGCCAGGAATAACAAACTCGTTGTAGACCTCCTTCTCTTCCTTACGCTTCTTCAAATTCCACTAGTGACCGGACAGTTACTTTTATTTTTTTCTGCCCGAACACATCGTTTCTGCTGGCATTGTGAGCCCATTTAAAAATCGTCTCAACAAAATTTAATAAGGAACCCGCAAGAATCCAAACGTCCTGATTCTATATCCCTAACTCCTGGGGCGTTGGTATGGTTGCGAGGCGTGTACGGAACTGAAATGCCTGTGCGTGAGTAAAGTGTGGGCACGTGACTGAAATGGCTCTGCGTGTATGATGTGTACGTGCGTGATTGATACCTTGCCGTAAGACGGCATAGGACTTGAGTAGTAACCCAAAAAATGGACCAAACGTCTCGTTCTTGTTGCCTCATTGTATTTTATTCCTTTTCTCCATCACCTTGTTGAAAATAACGTCCCAATATTTTCTACTCACACACTCCTTCCACATTCCTTCCAGATTTCTTCCAGATTCATCCCACATTTTTCCCACACTCTTCTTACACTCCTACAAGGCTCACCAAGTCCACACAAACCTAAGTCCAGAGAAGGCGACTAACATCTGAGGTATGGAGGTAGTATTCATCAATGAACTGTAAAACTACACAAGTTTCTGTGTTTGCTGGTGCAGTTCAGACAGCGAATTTCCTAGAGGAATTTAGGGATTTTTTGTGTAGAATTTGGGGATTTTCTTGTGGGCTAAAATTGCATTCGATGGAGCTCAGCACATCTGAGGTGGAGCGGAAAATTGGACGGATAAAAAGCAGCCCGCGGACCGAACCTTCAGAAGAGAAGGGGGGAGGAATAGGGGGATGTGGAGGCATAGGGGAGGAATTATGGGATGTGGGACGACGAGGGAAGAGGAGGAGGAAAGAAGGAGGAGGGAGAAGGGAGGAGAGGAGAGAAGGAGGGAGGGGGAGGGAGAAGAGAAGAGGAAAAGTTGGAGGGAGAAGGGAACAGGAGGGAGGAGGTGGGAAATTGAGGAGGAGGAGAGAGGAGGGAGGAAAACAGGAAGAAGGAAGGAGGAAAGAGAAAGAAGAAAGGAGAAAGGAGACAAAAGGAAGAAGGTAAGAGGAATGAGAAAGGAGAGAGGAGGAAGGTGGAGGGAAAGAGGAAGAAAAAAGAAAAAGGAGGAATTAATTCAATGCTTCCTTCAATATTTTTTCAATGCTTTTTTCAATGTTTTTTCAACGTTTCCTTCAATGCTTCCTTCAATACTTCCATTAATTGGTATGAGCAATATTATCCTTACGTGTCTTATGTATGACAATGAAGAAGTAGCTTGATTTCATAATACGTTGCTCATCTTTTGATGATACAGAGGCAAGAGAGAGTATGCTTAACAGTGTCCGTCTCATCCAGGCGTTCAATACTGCTTGGCAAAGACAGACGAACAAACGAGCAGACTACCTCTCTGCGTAATGAAATCAAGGCTTCGGGAACAAGAGATCTGAAAGACTTTCTTTTCTGTGCACGCATACTCATGGGATAAATCAGCTGCTGGTCTGCTCCAGGGAAAAAATATCCCTTTATCACAAGCAAAAGTTAATTAAATCTTTTATTATGTACAAAAGTTACACGGGCTGAATCAACTTTTGCGGAAAGCTGTTAGACTGCAGGAAGACATGGAGGCTCCTAACGATATCATACATGTAGAATAGAAAAGAATATGGCAACAGGAACCTTCACCACCTCAACAAAAGGCAAAGTAGTAATAGGACCGGTACAGTTCTGATGCCACAGAGAAGAAAAATAACAGGTATTAAGACTATTACAACGGTCAGAGTAATCTAAGTTATTCCTTTTGGATTCCTCCCCCTGCACGCTCCTCCTCTACCACGGCGGGGAACCATTGACTTTCACCTCCAAGGTATGATCAACAATTGCATTCATTTTCCTTCTCTTCCTTGCCGAGAATAACAAATTCTTTGTAGACCTCCTCCTCCTTTTCCTAATTATTCCTCAAATTCCACTACCGACCAGACAATTACTTTTAATTCTTCCTCAAAAAATATACCTAAAGCTGATACACACTTTGAGCTGAATAACAGCTTGAACCACGACAGTCACTGCAGCATGCCACAAGAGACCATGTACAGCAGAGGCCCATACACCTCAGCGCTGGTGCTGTCCGCAGTGACAGAAAAATTGGCACGTCTGAGGGGACCTCTGAGTACGACAAGACACAGGAAGCAAAGCTAACACTAACTTGAAGAACAACATACAATCAGGCGCTGTAAGTGTCCAGGGTACAGGTTTCACCACAGCAAATATTTACCGCACTTCAGCTGTGTGGTTCTGTAGCATCGCTGCAAGAAGATGACAGTAAAAATAGTGGTTTTGTGATTGTCAACGTATCATATTAGTCTCATTTGTTTTTTGCTCATTCTTTGCGCATACCAAGAGACTTCAGGGTTAGGTACTAATATTCGTTGGGTAGTCCTGAACAATTTATAGAGCTTGGAGTAATGGCTTAGAGAGATCTTGGAAGAATAGGAATTTCAGCCTCCCAGTGTCACTAACTGACTCAGTTTTATGGCAGGTCATAATCGAAATTAAATCGTCTACTGTTACTATCTTAGTACCAACACAATTATTTTTCCAATAAAAAACAAGAATTAAAACCAACACGTCAACCAAATTGATAGCTGTCTACTGCTCATTAGATCGAATCAATGAAAAATTGAATGTCAAATACACACAGTCAAAATACAGTCATTTATGTATTTATGTCAAATAGATAAATTGTCACATCATTATACTTACCTTTTTAACAAGACGTGTGCATAACTGATCTTATCAAATAACATAAGGAACGTAGATAAAAAGTCCATACAAAATAAGGAGTTTTTTCAAGTACTCACCGCAGAGGCCTAGGGAGAGCAGCAGCGCCACTGCCAAAGCAGCCCGTGACTTGGCTGTTTTTACTGTGAGTGTTACGGCTCTTTTTGCTGGCACTCCTGCTGTTTTTACTGTCACTCCTACTGCTTTAGCTGTTACTGCTGCTGCTTTTGCTGTTGTTCTTGCTGTTTTTGTAGCTGGTTTTCTTGCTGCTCCTAGCAGGCGTTCCTCAGAGGCTCTTCTTCTTCTTCTTGCTCTTTTGAGGAGTGTGGAGAAGCAAGTAAGGCGGACGGTTGTGTGCGCCAGTTGGGGCACGGAGCTCATGTGCTCCATCTGTACTACTTTTCTTTGCCTCAAATACAATATTATTAAATGGTGCAAATTTCACTTCTGCTCTAAGTGAGCTTACAATTTCTCAAGACTACTGATTACTTCCTCTGCAACAAAAATCATTAACGAATTATTTTAAGAAAATGAACATTCAGTTAAAAAGTTAGGAGGATGCGTCAATGTCCGTACAACCAGCATAATAATTAGCACATATTAAAAGCTCTAAATGAAAGTTTGTAAACTTAAAAAATATTAATATTCTGACTGCAGGCAAAATAGTGAAGATAGATCGCAGTTTATTAACATTTACAGAATATGGAAAATCTATACGCCGAATATATTAAAATATTGATAGATTACCCAAGTACAGAACAAAAGCTACCAGTTTCAGTTTTCCAGTTGGCACAACCTGATGCAGCTGCCAGAAAACAGAGTTATCATTAATAGAGAGTGCGGCAAAACGATCCAACACATATGAAAGTTTCATAAACACAAATAGAGTAAATAATGAAACATGTGTTTTTATTCGCAAAATCTACAAATATTATTTTGTTTCATTTAGTTTTAATAATTAAATAATTCAAGTGCATGCTGTCACTCTATTTCGCTGTTCTTGAACCTAGGACCAAGAGAAAACGAATAAAAAAATATGGAAATGAAGACAATCTTGAAAAAATTCGTTATTTACCCTTCCACTGCAACAGAAAATACGATGGCAAAAAGAAAAGAGGAAACTCGATCACATTAATGTAGGACTAACCCCACTACAGATTTGTACAACAAAGCAGCTAATTCTGCAATGGTGTGTCATTTATGCTCTACAAATGTTTGTGACAACATTTTGAGGTGAGGTCAAGGAAGGTGGATCACTAGGCAATGCATAAATTTTATGTTTGAAACATTACGAGCTCAGGTAGAGGATTCATAGCTCAACTGCTCTGATATAATTAGCTGGTCTTATTTAAAGCACACGACCACCAGCGATGCTTTCTCTACAGAACACGCACATCACACCGTAATCTCAGCATCGAACTCACGCTCTGACTAGAGGACATTGTGCAATAATCTCAACTTCATGTTAAATTACGCACCAATGTTGTATACAATGTATGACTACCTAACACGTACTCGTATTTTCAAACTTAAATATTTAGTATCACCTCAGCTCAGAACACAGATTTTGAGACGCCAATAGAGCTACAAAATTTTGCTCTTCCTTTATCAGTTGTCCAAATTCAGTCCCAAAGTGTTATTAGCAAATAAGAAAATCAAAGAAAAAATAATAAAAAATAAAACTAAAAAATACTCATGAAATTATTCGAACTCATAAACATCACACTTAAATTTCCTAGTGCTATATTTTCAAGAATCCGTACACCATAGCTGGACGTATTTAAATTTCCTTCAATCTCCAACCCGCAGCAACGCACCTACATTATCTCTACCCTCATGCAGCAATATCAACAATTATGTCAAGCGGGAAAAAAGTCACACCTATACACAGGCCACACAAGCCAGTTTTTGAACGTAGCTCGAGTTCTGACTGAACATCTATTCTTCACTCTTACTCAGATGTTTCTGCACATCCAAGTTAAGATTGTTTGAGTCCTTGGCTTGGTAGGTCAATTGTACTAGATGCTGGTGCTCAGCACGTGCGAAATTTGCTGCTTGTTTAGCACGATCACGCCAGTAGGACGATATTATTTGCAGTAAATTCAAAATGACCTCATCGACCACCTTCAATGCCAGCATAAACACGACAATAAATGTCAGTTAAAATTTAAATATTTCATATGCAATCACACCTTCCGTAAAACTCGTCCATGACACTGATTGCCTAGCATACAATTCACATCATAGTAAAGCGTAAATAAACACGCTAGAACCGACAAGAAAGTTTCACCATGTGCAACACGGACACCGTGTCATTGTGGCTCAAGAAACTAACCTGCCCCACTTGCCCCCTTCTTGCATTCAGCCAGCAGGGCCCCACGAGGGACCCCCGTCGCTTCACAACCGCGTCAGTTTATCGCGACAATTTTTCGCGCGTTTTTGCGTCGGTCGTCCCCGGAGATTTGGCTCTCGGTAATTTTTTGGGCGGTGGCTGACGCAAAAGTGGAGGCAAAAGAGCGATATTTCAGCGCAGAGGCAACTTGTACGTCACTCCTATTTGCGGCCAAGATTGGGCGCTAGATCGGCCCGCGAGAGAGAGCGAGAGACGCGTTCGCCTTCATCATCTCCAGGACGACTTCGCTTATACCTCGTAATTGGTGCACGCTCTGATGACTGCTCAAATATGAGATGTTGCGTAATTCAGCTGTAGGAATATAGGTTATTTTTGTGAGATCATGTAACTGAGAAATACTCTTTGTGGAAGGTGTTTATATAATTGAGCATCAGAAACTTAATGTGAAAGTGAAACAATCAAATCAACCATGATGCTAAGTAGGAAATGCCTAAGTGTATAGCAGGAATGTCTGTGATGGTCGCCAGCTGCAAAACATTCGCTACAATTGCGAAGATTTTTTTTGTTGTACAAACTGTCCAATTACGAGGTAGAAAAATCGCTATACGTTAGATGGTCGGCATAATTCAGATCTCCTTAACTGAGAACCTTCACTGAGAGGGATGAATGCTTCAAAAACTAGTTTAATTGAAGAACAGGCTTCATTCTTACTTAATTAACCATTTAGCAGTCCCAGAAAATTTGATGGTTCTGGCTCCACGTTGCTTCCAATAAATATAAAAGTACAAAGAACATGTTGAATTCTATTGGTGAGGATTGGTAAAATATCGAAGAAAAACTATATCAATAATAAAAACATAAGATCCATGTGTGAGTCTGAGACATTTCAAGCTTGTTACTGAGACTCACACGTGAATCTCGGAGATCACGTGAGCATGAAATATAAGACATAGAAATTACACTCAACCGTAAGACGGTATTTCATCATAATTGAAAAGCACGTAGTGGCTCTTCATGAAGTTGTAAAGACATGCGAATAAATTCTAAAGATTTTACTGAAACTTCCAACTTGTTCAGGTAATTGAGCGAGTGATGCACGGGATGAATAAAGCCTTCGCAAGCACTGATGCAGTAAGTGTTGCTTTAAACTCCATAGCAGCTCGCACTTGTGTTGAAGACTGTTTGATTAGGAGATGGTGAAATTCATTTAACAAATGTGAGATAATATGTCTACTGAAGTTATACATATATTTTCTACATTTTCGGATAAAACAGAATGCATATCTGATTTTTTATAAATACTACCTTAAAATAGAAGCTTTAGGGAGGGTTTTGATCTCTAAGAAATTGTTCCGCTCTGACGCTAGGGCTTTCAACTGCATATCCACACGAGGTATGAAACTTGCAAAGTTTCCATGCTTTTTGTTCTGGTGTTCCCTGCGTTATGTGAACTCTCACAAGTCTCCCATGACCTCAGGGCACAGACTTGTATTTTTCACCAATGAAATTAATGCAAATAGGGAAACTTTCGAATGGCATATTACGGCTTCGATCAATTTTTCAAATCGCAACGCAATTCTTTTTTCATCATATTTCAATATTTGGTAGCATAACACAATACCAACTAAAAACAAATGTACGCATTTTTAAGAAGTTTTCGTAGAACGACAAAAAACTACCGCAGGTGTTGACACATGAATTACTAATCTTTCAAATGACAAGTTTCCCTCGAATAGAAAACATCCTCGCTATGATCCTTCAGATCTGTAAGTGATCCCTCAAAGATCTCTCAGATCTCTGCAGCGAACAAACTCCAGTTGCATGAGAGCTCATATTCAGCTCATTTGAGACAGTCGTCCCTATTTGTTACAAGAAATACTAAATGAATCATGTAGCACAAGACTCATGATACATTTAATCCTAGGAATGCCATAGCCGAGCCCCTTTTCAGCTGTTTAAATTAATCTTACTCAATGCAAACATCAATGACGCCGGTAACTCCTAATTTTTCATTTATAGAAGTTTATCAATAAGAAAAAGGAGACTGGGCCTGACAGGCCTACGTGGTCTCCAATGCTATACACATTAGTTTGTTGCACTATGGTCAAACATTGTTTTACAGCTAAATCATTCACTGAGGTGAGCACAAGCACACTGATGTGGTACAAATCTGGCGCAGGTAAAACGAGTCAACTTTGAGCATTTTGCGAGTCGTCAGAGGCAGTCGCACGGTGAACTGGGGTTAGAAGAGCGCGGTCGTAAGTCACACCCACAAAAGGCTGTGTTATTATTAATGTGTATCTGTTTTGTGTATTTCATTTGCACAAGACTACAGCGGGAGAGGAACACAAGTTCGAGGGTGTGCCTGATTCATTAGTGTGACACCCCTGATGAACGGGTTGTTCACCCAACAATGCTCCCTTCGCTCGCACCTCCGCAGGCCACCTTGCAGGTCTCACCAGATTTGGCTTCCCAGAGAAGATCATGCACTTTACGCTTTCAATTTTACAACAATAGAATTGATACCTGTCTCCTAATTAGTAAGATTGTACTATGGTTACAGGAGGATCGTACAAATATTGCTTCTATTGGGAATGGAACTCAATCAAGAAATTTCTTTCTGTAAACGAAAGTGAGAAGCTAGGTTTTTAGTCAATACAAATACATTTCGACATTTTACCAAAAAAAACATCAGAGCACTAAGAAGGTGTACTGCCTAAATTATTTCAATCGTTAAAAATACAAGATTCGATGGTTCACGTAGTATAACATACGATATAATAACATGCAATCAAGAGCAAGTGATAAAGGTGCATTGGCTGCCCAGCTGACACCTGACCTGGACTTGATGCAGAGGAGATGGTCACATAGTCTTGCAGGCTCCTACACCTCCGTGTGAAGACTTCCTGCACGACAGTCCTTCGTAGCTTCAAAAACTCGAATCAGGACTCTGACACAAGTCTATGATGAATTATAGAGATGTTAAGTCTAATTTCGCAATTAAGTCCGTTGAATTAGAGACATAAAGTTTATTTCCTGCTTGCCTCAAGAAACCAAAACATGCAGCATTTAAGTGCCCGAAGAAATGCATATATGCACTTAAACTCAATTGAAAATTGCTTTTGCAGCAACTTTCCCGTGTGCCACACATACGCTGATTTTACATTTACTGTATTTTATATTCACTATATTATATACTCACAGGGTGATTGTACATTTATTCCAGTGTATATTCACTGTGTGATTGTACATTTACTGCATCGTATATGCACTGTGTCATTGTACATTTACTGTTTTGCTACAACTATATTGACTCGTGGGTGCCTGCTGATCTGAAGAACACCCAAGCTAAGAAAATCAACTATTGACTTCAGTACACGACCTCTAATAAGTATAGCGTAGTCTAATAAGAGCGCTCAACTAATAAGGGCACAGAGGAAGAATTCATATACTCCCACGCATGAACGTGCAAGCAGGACTCGAATTCATCACGAACGTGCAAGCAGGACTCGAATTCATTATGCAAGTTTCAATGGTAAAATACATTGACATAAATTAATGGATATCACATGACGCGTTACAAGGATTTATTCTGGACTACGCAGAAGTGCAGCGAAATGTAAACTCATGCACACAGCAACCTGAGCCTACTCGCAGTAATGTAAGGAATCTCTACGTCTCCAACTCCAACCTCTCAGACTCCAACAACTCAGACTTCTCAAGTCTCACAATGAAGTCCTAGTTTACTCACAGGAAACCTCCCGGTGCTGAGCTTGTTGTCCTTCTTGAAAAAGAAGCAACTACGCCTGAGGTGACCTTTTCATAAATGGTGCTAACATCGTGGGGGTACAATAACGGTCACATCAACGTAAATTATCATGGTAGATTATCTAGGTAGATTATCAATGTAATCACGGTGGATTTTCAAAATCGATTATCAAGGTAGCTTATCAAGGTAGCTTATCATGATAAATTTTCCAAGTAAATTACCAAGGTAACCAAGCATTTGAAGGAATTTTAACGCAACACCACTGTACGCACAGAGTTACATAACGAAACAAAAATTTAAAAATATTTTTTGTTCACTTATATTGAATTTGGGACGAAAGCTTGGTAACCTAACGCCTCTAACTTCCTGCTACTTGAGTTCCGGCGTCATGTCTACATTATAATCACGTGCTGATTCAAGTATGTCTCTTCCAAGTGAAAACATACCAAATTACATCATCTGGAGTATATTTCATGGCAGAAAAAAAATTAAAAATGGGAGAGTAAATAATGTCTGCGATTCTTTGATAACGGGAGGGAAATGTACAGCTGTCATTTCATTATAGAATAGAATAAGCCAATAGAAATAACCTGTTTGGCCCATTCTTGGGTTAATACCCAAGTCCTATGCCGTAGATACCCAAGTCCCATGCCGTAGATACCCAAGTCCCATGCCGTAGATACCCAAGTCCCATGCCGTAGATACCCAAGTCTCATGGCTTATAATTCAAATGCATATGATATTTCAGAGAACATTCCTTCAAAGAGTTGTCGGGGGTGGGTAGTCCAGCGAAACGAAAATTCCTGAATTAAGAACTGCCCACATACTCGATGTGCATAAAAAATGAGGAAACAATTATTGCATAGCTGATCTCAGAATTTGGTGGCGGCAGCGAGACACGGTTGCAGGGCCTGAAGAAGACATGCCGGCGTACTTAAATGGGCAAGAATAATTAGGGCGAGTCCATGCAGGGATAAACGCAACAAAAAATCCTGTTCAATACCTGCTCATTTTTTCCGAAGTACAAGGGTAGATTTGCAAGTACAGCATGCATTAGGAAATGCGGAGTGTTTCTTCGCATGTGAAGTATGTACGACAAGCACTTCGCCGCCTAAACATGATTTTTTTCCACCGCTTAGGTCAACGACTTCAGCATCCACAAGTCATATGACTTACTGGAGGGTCGACTAGTTACATGACTTACTGGAGGAGAGATGTTGAAAGTTTAATAAATATTGCATTCAGTTGATCCTCATCTATAGTTTTGTTCACGATTTAATTTAAAAATAGGCTGCCAGTGATTTATTTAGGTTCCCTGACTAGAATGGTCAAGTAAAGACAGGACTACATAGATCACATCACTTAAACAGCACCTAATGCTTGCTTGGAAGACTGTGTACAGCAGCAGACTGCACAAGTTGACCCGCCAATGCATGAAGTTCAATAAACTAGAATGGTTCATTTTAAGCACGTGGACTGCAGGGAGCCGGACTACAAGAAGCCAGATTACAAGAAGGCAGACTGCAAGAAGGCAGACTACAGGAAGGCAGACTACAGGAAGGCAGACTACAGGAAGGCGGACTGCAGGAAGGCAGACTGTAGGGAAGTGGACTGCAGGGAGGCGGAGGCAGACCGGCACTGCAGTAATTGCAGTGCCGCATGCAGATGAGGCGTCAGGAGAGCCTAGGTGAGGCGGCGTCGATACCATCGCACCACAGCCCCCAGGTCGCCTCGTCTTCATAATATCATTAAATTATCATCGCCTTCACGCTTTCAGTCTGGATCAGGGAGGATACAGGTGTCGTGCTCGGCTATACGACGGTTAATTGCTCAAAAATGTTTCTAAATACTGAAATGTTTCGAATCATATGTTCTGTGAGAGTTTAAAGGGAACATGAATGAGTAGATAATCATGATCCATGATTCATTGTTTACTCAGTAATTCACGCTCAAGATTTTTCCTAAGCGTAGATTTTCGTGCCTGTTTCGGCCCAGTCGTGGAGACGCCCTTGTCGTGTGTAGGGGACGATGAAAATGACAGTTGAGCCGCATCCTCCCTGTGAAAATTCTTGCTCCGAAAAATATAATCGAGTGTTTAAGAGGGCACTGAATACTGAATAAAAATAGAAAACTGTGCATCAAAATTCGATGTAAACACGGAGAGAAGGCCATGGTTGCTGTCGCATTAAAAAAGCGAGAACCGACTTAGCCTCGGTCCTTATTGAGCAAACTGTTGCGCTCAAGAGTTACACACTAGTGATGGGACCGCTGTGTGAAGCAGTGGGGACTCTGTAAACTGTGCTGTAATCTGTTATGTAAACTGCCAAATAAACTGCGTATGTGTATGTAAGCTGTGTAAATTGTGCTGCGCTATACGCTGCTCTCAACATTGTTCACGTGTGCTATGTTTGTTCAGAAACATAAAATTACATCATCTGTTATATATCACTATTTCATTTGTTGACAGCCTAACTTAAACTGTTGCGAATTGAACTCACAAGTTATGAACATAAGACAGGCGTCGTCAGTAATAATATCATTAACTCGTTTACGTTAAAGCGATAAAATATAAAGCACGTTTTAACTAGGCGGTCTAAGACGATCTGGTTCTGCTTGCCTCGCTCTACAGAGTGCAAAACGGTCGTCAAATTGAGATCAGAAGCTAAGAAGTCGTCCACAATAATGATGAGAATGGAATGTCATCACGGAATCAAACACAAGTTCTGCAATTGTCCATACACAGCATAATTCAATAGAAATAACTTCAAATGTGGTTTTACTTTTACGAACTTGGCACAATGTTACCAGAGCTGCATAGACAACCATAAACAAACGAGGTATTTACCTGAGACTGATGTGCAACCTGTGATTTACGTATACATTCAGACGCAATAAAATCTGTATAGCTCATCTCTGGCCGGCCCCAGCACCCAACTCTGCTCTGACCGACGCCTACAGAACGACCCTAACAAACAAAGAACATGAAGGCAGTTTAGACCAGTTCTACTCCAGTGGGGATCCGAGTACTAGTGCTGGTCCTCGAGCCATCCGCTGCCGCTACGCAGTATTAGCTGTCGATATTGTTTCCGGGATAACTTAATACCAGTAAAAAATGTTGCTGGTCCATAGAACATTGAAAAAACTGCCAGAACGTCACATCCCATAGTTTGAGTAGCATTGGTCTAGGAGATGTGACAACAGTACGATCGCTGTATTTTGCCTCACCGTGAGCGTGCAGCAATTTATGTCTTGCAGTGTAGAACTGACTGGAGCGATAATGCTGTGTGCTGTAGTTTTCTGTTGCGCAGTTCTGCCTTTCGACCAAGTTGCTGGTTTTCCAAAACTGAAATCCAGTCATCTTTTTCACACTACATCACTTGAGCGATATTTGGAACTCACAAACTACAAGGTTTGTTGTTACATGGAGCGGTGTTGCCAGATAAAATAGTGTGCCACTTAGAGCAGTGTTGCTACATGAAATACTGTTGCCACACCTGACACTGTTGACAGGCACAAAGTTATTTGACGCCGTGTTGCCAGACAAGACGGCCGTCACAACGCTGTGAACAAGCGTCCAAATTTCCCCCGGCGCCCGTAACACGAGTCCACCAATGAGCGCTCAGCACGCCTGGACGCTGGACGTTGCAATTTCCAGACGTCCAGTCCAGCCTCCAGTGACCATTGTCTACAGCTGTCGCCTGCAGCATGAAAGTGCTAAGTATTCAGGTGATGCAGTGTTTGCCAGGTGCAAGTACCATGTATATTTCCGCTAAAGTGTTTGTTACATTCACGTAGATCTTTAAAACTATTTCGAAGAAAGTGACGGACAATTGTCTGGTCAAAATTTGGAATTCTACTCAAAATCTGGCTTGCTTCCGAGAGATTTTATTGAATTCCCTCTTTTCCAAACCGTGAGTGTTGTTTTCAAGATGTGTGACGCGTTACTAAGTCAGTCATGTTTTAGAACGCTGCTGGAATGAAATATTCATAACCTGAAAATTCAACCTCAATTTCCATCTACAACGACAATGGGTGAACTGCAGGCTGCGGCAACATAACTTCCTTTTTTTAAAGCAAAGTGCTTTGAAAAAATGAACTTATATTGCTGCACCCTGTATTTGTCTAAGCCAATGCATCAGAGTGATTTAGGCCTTGCATAATCAACTACTCTCACATTTGCATAGAAATTTAAAGCGGTCCTCAACGATCATCAGCTTTACAGACGATCAAGTTGACAATGAACTCTTACTCGGACGCCATCACCAGCACAACAGGGCACCAGAATTAAAGTAAAATTCCCTGTGTTGTGAAGTGAGGCTTACAACACGCGTAGCAACGTGTTTGTGGGCAACATTGTTGAGAGGTGGCAGGGCACACACCAGTGCAGGAACTTCAATTTAATTTGATGGTAAAATTTCAGTGGCGGTCAATTCTTACGCTACAAAAATGACGCACAATACACGCGCTCCCACTTTGTAGTTCTCGTTCTCTGTTCTTGTGGTTTGCATTGATGCAACGGCAGCAAATTCATCGTTAAAAGTAAAAGATGGGCGTCAATTTAATTTACAAGTTTAGACCTTTGTTTGACCCCAAAATGAGAAGCAAAATTTTGTGCTACAACATAACTTTTCTATTACACGCCATTCAATATAGGATCAGCAGCTCAGCCACTGCGGTAATAAAGACGTCACCATTGATTGCTCGGATTGAGAATAGAATAGAATGTGGCAACAGGAACGAGATCGGGGAACGTGCAGACAACGTGAGGATAACGTGCGGACAACCTGCGTACAACGTGCAACAAACGTGCAAACAACGTGTAGACAACGTGCGGACAACGTGCGGACAACGTGCAGACAACGTACGGACAACGTGCAGACAACGTACGACCGCTTGGTGCGCCAAAAGCCGCCGCTTGTTGTCAGTCGGCTGGAGCTCCTTAACATCATTAGTCAAATGAGGGCGTTTGGGTGTATTGCGTAACGCACTTAAGTGTGTCAGTTTACGCAGCGACACTGAGCCTTCAGCACGGCCTC
Organism: Trinorchestia longiramus; assembly: GCA_006783055.1. Taxonomy (NCBI): domain Eukaryota; kingdom Metazoa; phylum Arthropoda; class Malacostraca; order Amphipoda; family Talitridae; genus Trinorchestia; species Trinorchestia longiramus. Next base: position 25,370 of record VCRD01004746.1, read on the forward strand.
AAAACTCAACTTCAGCTTCCTAATGTCGAGTGAGAGCAGCAGGGATGAGAGGCTTGGTTACACAGGTCATGCTGTTCTGTGGCGTGAGAGGATTAGTTACACAGGTCATGCTGTTCTGTGGCGTGAGAGGCTTAGTTACACAGGTCATGCTGTTCTGTGGCGTGAGAGGCTTAGTTACACAGGTCATGCTGTTCTGTGGCGAGAGAGGCTTAGTTACACAGGTCATGCTGTTCTGTGGCGAGAGAGGCTTAGTTACACAGGTCATGGTGTTCTTGTTCAAACTCACACATTGCGAAAACAAAAGAATCGCTGGATGATGTGGTTGACCCTCCAAGCAGTGACGTGCCAAACAATGGCGTGCCAAGCAGTTACAAACCAAGCAGTTCCGTGCTAAGCAGTGACGTGTCAAGCAGTGACGTGTCAAGCAGTGACGTGCTAAGCAGTGAAGTGCCAAACAGTGACGTGCCAAACAGTGACGTGCCAAACAGTGACGTGCCAAACAGTGACGTGCCAAACAGTGACGTGCCAAACAGTGACGTGCCAAACAGTGACGTGCCAAACAGTGACATGTCAAACAGTGGCATGTCAAACAGTGACGTGCTAAGCAATGAAGCACCAAGCTGTGAAGCACCAAGCAGTGACGGGTTATGAAGTGATGCGCCAAGCAGTGATGTGATAAGTTACATGCTAAGCAGTCACGTGCCAAGCAGTGACGTGCCATGGAGTGACCTGTCAAGCACTGACGTGTCAAACAGTGACGGCCTCAAGAGTTGCAGTGGAGGTGCATAGTGCTGTCAACAAATGGACGGAAAATGTCTCAAGGAGTTATAGCGTTAGCATATGGTGGTGGTGGTGGTGTTGGTATGGTGTTAGCATTCTAATTCAATACTCACAGTGCTGTTGCAGAAAGAAAATAAATAAACTTCTTTCAAATCCAGCACACATAGAGTATACACTGTTTTTTTTAATGCTAACACCTTGGGACAAGTGATCATGCTTCTAGCACTTGTTTACGTCCTTCTTGTAACTTGAGATAGAAGCTCATAGGAGTACGTTGCAATGACCTGAAAGTTTGAGGAAATAGTTTAAGTTAGTCAGTCCAGCGGTGCATCTGGTCCTGGGTTCATAAGCTGAAGAAAATTCGCAAATTATGAGAAGTATCAAGCCAAGAATTTGACAGAGCAAGTCAGACCGCTTAACCACTCTACCACAGTCGAAGCTACAACATGAATGAACATACTGGAATGAGGCTGGGTTTTTTTACAGGGTGCGGCAACATAACTTCCTTTTCAAAGCGCTTTGTTTTGAAAAAAGGGAGTTATGTTGCCGCACCCTATATGTCAGTCGATGCTAATAAGAAAAAGCTGAAAGAGTTTGGTGCACATTGTACCAGAAAAATTGAAGTGAAAATGAAAGGGACACTAGGAAGTGAAAAAACCGCTTGGGCATAATTAAATGTCCATATTGGAATAATGATTGGATGGTTATTTACAGCCCATCAGGGTTTGTATTTACAAATGTGTACAGTTTTAACATTCCGTATATAATATATTAATATATACGGAATACATACGGACAAGTATAATACTCCGTAATATATACAGAATATTATACTTTTCCACGCAAAAGTATTGGATACATCACATTTTTGCCATAACTTAAGTTTCAGTTCACAATTTTACCTGATATTTGGTCAGTATTATTTCATATAGTATCTTAAGTTGTGTGTGGAAAAGAAATTTAAAAATTCAGTGTCGAAATTGTTTCATTGATCGACAACAAAAATGACACACCAAAGTATTGGATATGTTCATTCAGTATTTTGTTGCGAATCCTCTATTCCACTCAACTGCTTATAGTCGCTTGTCACAGTTGTGCACAAGTTCTTTACAAAGATCTACTGGTACTTTTTACCATTCTTCCTTGCAAAACTCTTCTAATTGATTGATATTTCGTGGATTCTGCTTGTGGACTTTAATCTTCAAAGTTTTTTACAAATTATTAATTGGATTTAGGTCAGGAGACTGACGGGGCCAATTGAGGACACCAATTTCGTTATTTTTAAGCCGTTCTTCAGTTAGTTTGGCTGTGTGCTTGGGATCATTGTCTTCTTGAAACACAAAATAGCGACCATGTCTCAACGAAACTGTACATTTCTGAAGATTTTTCTCAACACTCTACCTGTACATTTGACCATTCATCCTACATTTGATAATTTCTAACTCACCAGTGCCGTCCGATGAAAAGCATCTTCATATCATAATAGAACCACCTCCGAACTTCACTGTGGGGTTGGTATTCTGATTATTGTGAGCGATACCATTTTTCCGTCAAACCTGAGTTCCCAATTGAAACGCCAACATGTCAAAGCCCGTTTAAATTTTGTTTAAACCTATAAATGAAAGAGTGAAGAGTTTTGGAAAAAGGTGATCTGGTCAGACGAAACCAAAATAGAATTCTTCAGAAAAAACAGAGCGACACGAGTTAGACGGAAAAATGTCACCGCTCATAATAATCAGAATACCATACCCACAGTGAAGTTCGGAGGTGGTTCCATTGCTTTGGGGATGTTTTCCATCGAACGGCACACGTGAGTTAGAAATTATTAGAGATAGGATAAATATTCAAATGTACAGGGAGATTCTTGAGAAATTTTTTCGGAAATCTGCAGTTTCGTTGGGACATAGTAGCGATTTTATATGTTAAGAGGCCAATGATCCCAAGCACACTGCCAAACTAACTAAAGAGTGGGTAAAAAATAACGAAATTGACGTCCTCAATTGGCCCAGTCAGTCTCCTGACCTAAACCCAATTGAAAATTTGTGGAAAACTTTGAAGTTTAAAGTCCACAAACGGAATCCACGAAATATCAATCAATTAGAGGAGTCTTGCAAGGAAAAAGAGGGAGAAATACCAGTAGATCTTTGTAAAAAAGATTGTGCCCAACTATAAAAAGCGAGTGGAAGCAGTTGAGCAAAATATAGTGGGTTTGCAAGAAAATACTAAATGAACGTATCCCATACTTTTGCATCCGGCACACATGATACAATTTCAACACTGAATTTTTAATTTTCCTTTCCACATACGACTAAAGATACTATATGAAATAATATTTACCAAATATCAGGTAAAATTGTGAATACACACTAAAGTTATGACAAAAAGAGTGATGCATCCAATACTTTTCCATGTCACTGTATATGTATGTATTTATTTTCATGCACGCATGCTTGTACAGTATAGACAAACATTTTTTTAAAGTACGTACCGTTTTGAAATGAAATGGAACAAGTAGACTTTCATGATCAATTTTATTTTTACATTAAAGCCTGTACTTTCACCTACTTTTCTATATAATTTCCACCAATTTTAAGGCATTTACTGTGTCGTACAACCAGTTTTAGAATACCATCGTCGTATAAATCTGCCACCTGTTTGAACACCACAGTCGTTTTGACATCTTAATTGTCGTCGTGGTGCTGACCACTCAGATGATTCTTCAAATGCAGGAAACTTATCACGTAACGTCGAAATAGTAAGGCGTCTGTTCTCTCCCACTTCTGCTCCAAATGGGTCAGTAGTGACCGAAGGTCGCCCGCTTCGTTCTTTATCATACACATTTATACGGCCATCATCAATAGCTCTCACCCATTTTTGTACCATCTATCACTCATAATGTGTTCTCCATGCACTTCACTGATCTGACGATCAATTTCAGCCGCTTTCACGCCTTTTGTACTAAGAAAACGAATCACAGCGCGTATTTCACAGTCGGCAGGATTCTCAATTGAAGAAGGCATCTCAAATACTTACAAACAAACGTACACACGCCAAAAGATTCTGTACTGGCATCTGCGGCTTGTCAACAGAGTGCGATACATAGCCGGCATCCACCAAATACAGACTGTGGCGCTGTAGCGGTGGGATTTCAAAACGGTACTTACTCTACAAGTATGTCTTCTATACATATTTTTTAATTTTCTTAATGTTTTCATTTTTTAGTTTTTATACTCTCTCCCGCTATTTGATTGTTTTGTATAACAATATGCACACCGCTCAGGCTATACAAATCTACAGTGTATCAATGTACGTATAATTACAGTTTTTTCCTTTTGTTTTTACATACATACCTCTATACATATTTACCTTTTTATCAACTCTGTTATTCATAAACGTACATTGATGCTATATTTATGCAGGCGTGACTGGGAAAGATTAGATAAGGTGAGGAACTGCGGGTAAGGATAACGAATGAGGGAGAGAACGTGTACAGGAAAAATAGGTTTAGGTTAGGATTAGGGTTGGGAGTAAAACAGTGGGTAAAATAGTGGGAGCGAGGTGGTGAGAAGGCATTTTTTCGTCATACTTGTCAGTTCGTTGGATACCACGCTGGAGTAACCCGTCTAATGTCCGCCAATCAGTCATGCTGTCTGCTGCTCTATACAGGACCCCGGGTTCCAAGTGCCCACCCGTGTATGGCCGAGCAACATCCCACGTTGGAACCCCGTTTGGTTTACAACGTACCCGCGCTCGGCCGTTTGCTGTTTTCTACTCGTGATGGGTCATTCGCTATACGTGTTTGGGTTGGGGATTGGCACTATTGCAAGTAATTCGGAGCTTCGGAACCTACAATGTTGCTTGGTGATGTATTCTAGAGGGAAGGTAAGATTGTTGAATTGTACCAACTCTTTTTAGGGTGTTCATGCAGAAAGACATTGATGGCAGGATGTTCAGTTGTTCATGAAGAAATTTCGCTGTATTGAAGTCTGTTCTTTAAGTGTTTGGTACATATCAGAGGGCTCTGTTTTGTACTCTTTGGAGTTTAAGATTAGCTTTGAGTGATAATGTGTGAAAAAAATGACTGGATATATTAGTACAGATCTGAAAAATGCCATGTATAATGTAACGTTGCTTGTTTCGGAAAGATGGGAAAATTTATGTATTTTGGTGAGGCTACTGTTTGCTATCGTGCATAGAGTGTTTGTGGTTTTTAAACCCAAATTTGTAAAATGTAACTCTAAAACTGGAGCTTGTCTGGAATATGAAAAATGAATGTATGAAAATACCTACAGTGTTGTATCTGCTAAATGGAATAAATTTAAACTTGCTAGTGTTGGTGATTATTTTCCACTTACTCTCATAGGTATTGATTTCTTGTTCTGCATATATTTATGTGCATTTAAAAGAATGATATTTGTGCGAATGATATATATCACCAGCTTGGTCGACTGGTATCACCAGCTTGGTAGACTGGTGAGCGAATCTGCTTGCGAGCGGAAAGACCCGGGTTCGAATCCCGCTGCCGACATGGTTGACGCGGCTAGAAATACGGCATGGGACTTGGGTAAAACAACCGAATAATTATCGAAGTATTATCCGACCCAAGAATGGGTCCGAAGGTTCGTTCCTATAGCCTCATTCTATTCTATTCTAATATCGTCTGCAAAGCAAATATAGTCGGCGTTAGGAAGTGGTGGAGGTATGTATAGTATGTATAAAAGCTGTAAAGTGTAGGTGACAGGTATGTCCCAAGGGACATGCCTGTGTGTAAAGTGAAGACACTCGCTCCCTACATATGTGTGTCCGTTCCTATGGATGCTGTTCTGTTTGCAATTTAATCGCATAGTGTACGGATAAACAATGTGTATACGTTAGTTTAAATAAGTTTGTAGATGAAGCCTGAGTATAAAAGCTCTCCAAACATTTCTAGCAACTATATCTTTTGCATGTCTTTGTGCCAGGTTGATTGCATAAGTTTCGTGTAGTGTAGCTAGTGTCGTGTATGTCCTCTGTATTGCCTAAACCCATGTTGTCTGGTGTCGCAGTCATCGTATATTGTTTTGCAGTTTGTTAATCTTTTGTTGAGTATTTTATCATGTAGTTTTCCTTACACATTTAGTAGGGAATGGATCTGTAGCTTTGAATTGATTTCTGTTATGTGGTGTGTTTGAGGGGAAATATTTTTGCATATTTGAGATTGTCAGGGAAATGGCCGGGTTTATATATAACGCTTATTTTTAACCTAATTTTGAGATTTGCATAATGATGGGAGTGTTGTGATCCGCTGGCTTACTCTACTAACTCCCTCTCGTAGCTATACCACACAGCGGGCAGCCCCTCTGCGGGCACACCACATCGAGCAATGAGCGGGTCAGCTGAGGCGGCTGAGCCTAGTCAAACGCCTATATAAAGCGGCTGTGTGAGGTTAAGTTAGTCACTCTCTACCGAGCGCTCTCAAAGTTTGCTACTCAAACTGGTCTCCATCAAAACCTCGCAACTCAAAAGCAGAGCGAACAAAGAAGTAACCACATCCTGCCAGGGGCAGGATGTACGCAACCACAGAGGGTGCATAGCTGGACTCTCTACATATTCTTAGGAATTCCCCACGCGCTAAAACTCTGCACGCTTGGTTCCCCACCAGTCACACATTGGTCTGCCAGTACTTGGCGTCAAGACATGGACAAGAATAACAAAGAAATATGAACAACCCAAAGAATACTAAGCACAAGTTAATAAACTCATCCTGCCTTTATATGCCTTTTTTCTTGTTGGGCTCCTAGACGGTCCCTTACTCCCTCAGACACTCACTCCAAGTAAGAAAAAACAAAGATATTCATTCAATGTCTGCTCGGAGATAAGAGATGTCTGAGGGTTGGGAATGAAGAGTGACAGATAGTATAGAAAGATCACTATAGAAGCCTTCAACTACCTGTGCAGGAGGACAAGTGAAATGTGAAATTAAAAACCCGTAGATTTCAAATACTTTCAATATAAAACTCTTTTAACATAAAATATTTGATTTTGAACATAGGTTGAAGACTCTAATAAGACAATGCACTTTTGTTCGAATTAGGGCATTGTGAGTTTCGATTTACACATGTTAAATTTTCATTAATGACAAGTTACACCCGATAAGAATATAAACCTTTAATTTCACTATACCACAAACGAATGGAGAAATACGTGTGTAGTAAAAATTACACAACTTTTGCTAGAATCATCCAGAAAAAAAGAGTGAGCTGCAACTGATTTTAACCAGTAAATTAAACGCAGCCACCAACACATCTGAGCATCACGCAATCACTCAGGCAGTTACGATGAAGATGCGATTGCTCGTCCCACTCAGTAATGGATACACTCACGACCATGACTCGTGGCAGACTATAATATACATAATAAACTGCACTATAATCACAAGCAAGAAAAGCAGAGGATGAGAGGGGCATTTGTTGAGGCCTAGGACGGCCCTTCACAACCGTCATGTCGAGTGGCACATAAAATGTCAGTGCTTGTAGAGGCAAACGCTCGTTTCAATATTGCAGAGTGGTGCACCATTTCATAGTGAGTGGTAAGCGGTGAGTGGTCGTCCAACAGTGAGGGGTGCATGGTGAGTGGCCATCTGACAATGAGTGGGTTAGTGCACTAATGAATTTTAATGTATCAACACTTAAAATGGCGTAGAATTAATGAAGAAAGCTATGAAGTAACCTGAACTTAGTGACGAGTTGTTCAATAAAATCAAATGCTTGAAAATCACACAGCCACGAACAAGACAATTCTGTAAATTATAGAATTATGAGGAACATACATTTTCATTAATAAATGAATTACTGCCATATATTTCACTCTGCATGTATGACACAGAGAAAAAAAGTATACTAAAATATTCAAGATCTACTTCTGATAAAACGAAAGACATGTTCTCCAAATCATCTAACCAGTTAAGAGGCCTTGGGTTCACTAAAGACCCGAGTTAACCCCTCGTCACGAGAGACTGCCTGTCAAGCAACGATCAGTTCACTTGTCAAGGGAGGTCTCGTGGGATCAGTCTTCCTGAGTGATGACGGTCACACACTGACGAAACTTTGACAGCATAACACGGACATCGATCAGCTGAAGCTTTTTGTAGTTTGAGGGTAAATTCATATAAAATTAAGCATGGGAAATAATTTTTAGTGCTGTAACTCGAGTCTTTTTAACTCTTCTACACACCCACTGGGCTACCTTAAGACGCTATACAAGCAAGTGGCTCGGCAGTAACAAGATTAGAACCTGCAGTGATAGCAACACACACCTCGCAGCACTGCGTGCAATGCAGTGCTAGGTTGACGGGAGGTGGTCGCCAGCAGAAGCAAGCAGTGTGATGTCATCATGCACCTTCTGGAAAGTGCTGCCTTTGAGTTGGGTAGTCCAATTCTTTCTTATGAGGCCAGCCGGAAAGCAAGATGAAGTAAATGTAGCATGCACCACTAAACAACTTAAACATCCACATCACAACTAAGAGCTTTAACATCACTATTTCACCATTAACTTACAACACAATGGAAATAGAGGATAAAAGGCACAACTTGGTGCAGAAGGAAAAGAAAACTTAGCACTGATCGACGGCTGTCAATACTGCACTGGAGGCTGACACGGCCACGACGCTTTCGTTTTATCAAAACTATCTGCTGGTCTGGACAGCAGAGCCTTGCTCTTACACAGGAAGCTCTATACATAGTTCCACATACGCTGTGTTGATATTACAGCCACATACCACATAGGTAACACACCTCCTACATGCCCCAAATAACTCATGCTAGCAGATACAGTGCCACACACACACACACATTATCAAAAAACGGTGCAATATACTTAGATTTAGGACATTTGTTTGGGGCAGCAGTTACTCTTCTTTGAAACATCTCCAAGAGAAAACTTACGACACACGTCCGTTAAAAGCACAAAGAAATACTCACCCAGACAAAAGCATTTCGCATCATGAAAAATGAAATATTCCTAGTCCTATTTCTCCCTTATTTATTCGTAGCTCATTTTGAAGTCAGTCTGGAAACACTGAATGAAGCTTGAGATCAGCAATGCTACCTCATCTCCCTCACGCAACATTACCCAGCAGCGCCAGCATCGTGAGCACGAGAACAAATCGCTCGATCGCATGAAGACGTTCTAGTTTAAAATAAAATAGAGTTCACTTACACCGCTGGCTCAAAATAAAACCTTTTGTAAGCGAGACACTGAAGACAGTGGTCAGTGTACTACAATCACGTAGAGCGTACGTGATGTGTATGGGTACAGTGCGCGCACGTATGAGGCTTTAGGGTTAGTAAAGAATGTGGGAGTGAGAGAACAAAGATTTTTGAGAACGTGAAGACAAGTTGAGATATTTAGCTAGATTAAAATTGTATAAATAAAAAGTGTCTATGTCGAGTTAGAAAAGCCGACGTGTATGGTAAAATGTTTACCCATTAAACCTTAAGATGCAATAAAATATGAGTACTACGGATGTTATTGAGATGAAATAGTAAGTATATACATAGTGGGGGAAACTATTTGTGCAGCGATATATTTTTGATTTAATGTACAGCCAACAAATCAAAAAAGTTATTTTTATGTAGTAACTGTATACCGGTGCATACTGACGGCATGGGACTTGGGTATCACGACATGGGACTTGGGTATCTACGGCATGGGACTTAGGTATCACGGCTTGGGACTTGGGTATCAAGCCAAGAATGGGCCAAACAGCTCGTTTCTATTGCCTTATTCTATTCTAAATATACATAGAAAACAGAGAAATCTCTGATATACATGAGTTAAAACATTTTACACTTATAAGCTGCCTATAAGCCCCCACCCCCAAAGAAGCTGCCTATAATCCCCTAACCCCCAAATAAGCTGCCTATAATCCCTTACCCCCAAAGAAGCTGCCTATAATCCCCTACCCCCCAAAGAAGCTGCCTATAATCCCCTACACCCCAAAGAAGCTGCGTATAATCCCCTACACCCCAAAGAAGCTGCTCCCCAGCACACTGCCTGTAGGGAAGCTACTGGTACAAGGTGGTGTGAGTACGCTGTGTTTGGCCCAAAAAAAGAACAATGAAGAGTAGTCGTAAATATTTCTACAGACAGCGGGTGTCGCTGGTAGCGCCAGTTCTGAAGCAGCAGCAGCAGCAGCGGGGAACAATACTGTACGTGAGATACCTGCGCTCCAAGAGTTAAACTCTGCAGGTAGGTAATTTGGTCCAAGCTAGTGAGCCACGGTCCAATCAACTATCCCTAGCTCTACGCCCTAGTTAAGTACAGGAATAAATAGTCAGGCTTTTGAGTTGTTTGTCATCTGAAGGTAAAGTATTCATAAGAAGTATGAATTATATTGGCCTGATAAAGAAGATTAACGTCGGGGACAACAAACGATGCTGCTCAGGTGCTCTACAGGCACATCACGATGGGTGCTCCGCCGGCAGCCCGGTAACTCAGACCGTCTTTGAAGGTCTCCTTCAAATAAGCGATCTTATCAAATATTGGCTAGTGTACGGCCCAAACTGGCGGCTTGATGGCTCTGCGAGGAATTCTGACCGTGGTATTGTACACAGTCTAAAATGTAAGAAATTGAACTAGCTGCTCGAGTCAACAAACGATACAGAGTCTATGAGAGCAATGTATACATATTATAACTACTACGCAATTTCATTCGAATGACAACTTGAATGATCAAATCATACGAAGTTTAGTCGTAGTACCAGATCAATAAGAGGGATTTGTTGGGTGACAATGAGTTCCTCAGAAACACGAACAACTCAAGCAAGACGGTTAATATTGCAGCGAAGACCAGTGTGTCTGAAGTTGCTTGCACGATGCATCGGCCAATATTTTCACTACCAGAAGAAAAAATACAGTTAATAAAATATCTAATTAACGACAACACTGGGCTCAGTATTCTTCAAAGTTTCATTGTTTCAGTAAGGAGAAGCATGTACATATCATCTCACAGGATGAATCAGTGTCGTGTTACACTGATGAGAAAAGTAAACCTCGTTAAAATGCTTCAACTCCACACTCATGGCAGGAATTCATGTATTATACCATTCTTGAGGAACGCAAAGTTCAAACTTTTATCCTCATGCACAATTTACCAGTTTTACATTCTAGGAGTCAGCAGCAACTGTTGATTTCTGAAGAATGAGTTATTTCTGCGATGACAAACTTTTTGATCACAAGAGTAGACGTTAGACTCACACGTTTTTACAACCATCCTCTGGTGAAGACTCACGGACGTGTAATACATTCACTGTAAGCCTGACGTGCATTTGCTGCCTCACTCCACACTTCTGCCTCACTCCACACTGCTGCCTCACTCCACACTTCTGCCTCACGCCACACTGCTGCCTCACTCCACACTTCTGCCTCACTCCACACTGCTGCCTCATCCCACACTGCTGCC
>VCRD01004747.1:26753-38383 GCA_006783055.1 Trinorchestia longiramus
AGTCTCGTGCTAGTCTCGTGCTAGTCTCGTGCTAGTCTCGTGCTAGTCTCGTGCTAGTCTCGTGCTAGTCTCGTGCTAGTCTCGTGCTAGTCTTCTATTAACTAAAAATATTTACACAAATTTTGTCGTTTTCCTGATGAGAAAAGAAGTGAATTTTTTTCCAGTTTATTCACTTATTCATCATATATTTAAGAAAAAATAAAATAAATTAAGATATTTATTAACTTAGTTATAATCTATACTGAAACTGAAATTATAAAAGAAATACAGATCTCCTCATCTCCAACTCGTTGTTTGATGAAAATGTTAAATGACGTAACAAATTCAACATAAAATGAATAGTTTTTCATTAATTTTATTGATTAATTATCTGAAATAATGAAGTGAAACGTTTAAACAAAGCATGACTATGAACGAAAATATTTTTTTCGGTTGTCTAAGAGACAATTTATTGTTTTTGTCTCTCCTGATACCAAGTGTGATTTTTTTTAATTACTACAAAGACAAAAAATTAATAGTTACACTTGAAGAAAATTTTTCTAAGTGTCGGACCTCATTTGAAGTCTGAATAAAAATTCGTTATTTCACATTTTTTAAGCAGTTTCCTTCTGAGTTTTACTCATGAAAGCCTCATTTAATACTCATTAACGGGCAATACCAAGAATATTTAAATGAAAGAGCTCAATGCCACCGAGAAAATGTCCTCTTGTTTAGTAATTTATTCCAATGGCTGAACTAAATTGCCGGAATGTCTACGGGATGATTGTGGTCCGTTATTTTAACACTAACTGGTTTACTGGGTGTGTTACTGGGTGTTGGAACACGTGTATTACTGGTTTACTGGGTGTGTTACTGGGTGTTGGAACACGTGTATTACTGGTTTACTGGGTGTGTTACTGGGTGTTGGAACACGTGTATTACTGGCTTACTGGGTGTGTTACTGGGTGTTGGAACACGTGTATTACTGGCTTACTATGTGTGTTACTTGGTGTTGGAACACGTGTATTACTGGCTTACTGGGTGTGTTACTGGGTGTGTTACTGGGTGTTGGAACACGTGTATGTGTTTGTTGATTCATATATTTGTACTCATTTTATCAAAAAAAGAGTGGACACTTTAAAAAACAAAGATATCACCATAAAAGACATATCACTATAAAAGACAGATATCACTATAAAAAACAAAGATATTACCATAAAAGACAGATATCACCATAAAAGACACAGATATCACCATAAAAGACACAGATATCACTATAAAAAAACAAAGATATAACCATAAAAGACACAGATATCACTATAAAAAAAAGATATCACCATTAAAGAGACAGATATCACTATTAAAAACAAAAATATCACCATAAGAGGCCCTCGTGCAGAAGGTCGCGCCCTGTAAAAAAGTATGGTACTTGTACCTAACACATTCTTACATTTTCGTACATTTCAGCACCTCTTCCAGTATGAGACGTACAACAGCGCTAGTGCTATAGCAAGGGCTCATATTACAACGTACTTACATGGAATATGTTCTGTGATTTTCACATACAGTTTTATACTTAATTTTCCACTTTATTTAAAAACTAGACAGTTCCCGTGGAAGTTCCACGGTTTAGATTTTACTGATTTTAATATTATCTACATATATATTGGACAGTGTATCTCCATCTCTCTGTATCTGTGTGTGTCCGTCCCATTACTTCCTATCTATTACTGAAGAAAAATTATTGAACTGAAATCAGAACAGGTATGCATGTATTACCAGCATTGTATTGTGGATACTACAGACGCCGGATCAGTATAAGATACTCCATTTTTTGTTATTAGCTTTCTTCTCTTACACGGCCATGTTATCGGTAGATAAGGTACAGAATGCAAGTTCTATATAAATTAATCAAAAATATTCATTTAAAGCGCAATAATTCGTTGTCAATATTTAATACACTAGTCTATATAAGAATTTAAAATCAGTAAAAACAAAACCGTGGAACTTACACGGGAACTGTCTAGTTTATTATAAAGACTAATGTCTTAAAGATTGACGCCGAATTATTGTGCATTGAATGAATATTTTTCATTAATATATATATATATATATTTTAATGAAAAATATCACTAATATATATATATATATATATATATATATATATATATATATATATATATATATACATATATATGTCTCATTTTGTATTTTATCTACGGATAAGATGACCCAGTTAGTACCCGTTGAAAATTCCTCAGTTTAAAATGATAAAATGAAGGATCTCCGAAATAAAATATGCTTCTCAGTTTTACTCTTGGTACTATCAGAATCTAAATATTTTTTATGAATATGTACAGAACTTCCATTCTGTATCGTATCTACCGATAACATGGCCGTGTAAGAGAAGAAAACTAATAGCGAAAAAAATCGAGTGTTTTATAGTGATCCGGTGCCTTTGGTATCCACAATACAATGCTTGTAATACATGCATACCCGTTCTGATTTCAGTTCAATAATTTTTTTCAGTAATAGATAGGAAGTAATGGGACGGACACACACAGATACTGAGAGATGGAGATACATGGTCGATTATATAGGTAGATTACTCGTTCTGGTCAGAAACATTTGGTGCATAATACTGCTGACTTTAGGTCGGAAAAAATTAGTAGATACAAATTTTGATGTTGGTCAGAAACAGTTATTTTAACGGAAAAAAGTTATATATTATAGAATTAGCTTTGCTAGTTGTTTACACAACAGAATTAGTTTTGATGGTTGCTATTTGCCAAACAGGCTTGGAGTTTTTATCTATTATAACATAAATTAAATTGCTGGGCTAGTTAATGATCAAATCATTATTATCATTACTAGATGATAGTAGCCGGGAAATTTCACGGTTTAGATTGGGCTGATTTGAAATTATTATGATGACGAATGTAGTAAAAATTTACAATGAATTATAGTATTTTAAATTCATATTTTTTCATGGATATATATATATATATATATAAAACCCCCATTCTGTATCCTATCTATCAATAACATGGTTGTGTAGTAGAAGAAGGCTAATAACGGGAAAATGACATTTTATGGTAGTCAGGTGCCTCTGGTATTCACAATGCAATGCTTGTAATAGATGTATACATGTTCTGATTTTAGTTCGATAATTTTTCTTTTTGAGTAATAGATAGGAAGTAATGGGACGGACACACAAATAGAGAGATAGAGGTACACTGTCTATCATAAAAGTAGATTATTATTATATTCCTAGTTTTACCACCGTAGTTATCGTTTCAAACCGACAGAATTATCACCCTTTGAATCATCACCTGAGAAATTAGCACCATGAGAAATGTGAAATAAATATACAACAGAATATTAGAGATCACTAAAAAAAGAAATCTAGTGCCGAAACCTTCACTAAAGCTGATCTAGCACCAGTAGCACCTTGTGTATTCACACGCACTTCTTCTTGGAGAAACTAATTTGGCTGAGTTATTCCAAAAACATTCATAGCACAATGTTGCACTTGAACATGCAATACAGTCTTATCATTTGTAGGCAGGACAATGAATATAAAAACGAAGTGCATAGCGGCTTTCTTCAAGCCTGAACCATTTCAACTTCAAACCATCATAGTAATTTCTCCTTCATTTTAAGTATCTTTTCTTATGGTTTGATTCGAACAATGCACCAAATTCCGCCACGTTGTGAGGGGTTCCACGATGGCTCGTCCACCATAGGAAAAACCTACACAGAGTTGCCGTAGACTTTGTTCGCTTGAATGGCGGTTGGGAAGTCTTCATTTCTCCTTCTCCAACAGAGGCTTCTATAATCCGGACATTAACATTCTGGCTGGCTTTGTATTATAACAATCGCTTGCCTCAATAAAAGTCATCTAATTTAGAAAACTCGTCTCTCCATTACCTACTAAATCAGTAGCAAATTAAAGAAAAGGGAGGTCTGAAAAAGAATCTCTGGCCTCATACGAATGGAAAGGATGGAGGTTCGAATGGCAAAAGTTGGGCTTGGTTTTCGCGATGGTGTTCCGAATCTGTGCAATAAGCTTGATAATAACATTGATCCTGCGGGAGTTTTTTCAGGACTACTCTTGCTTACGGCCGGAATAAAAATACGATATTAGAAGAATCCGAGATCAAGATCCCTCGCGCGTTCAGAAATGAGTTCTTGAAGACATCTTCGTTAGCGCCATCGATATGCATCATTCATTTATTGGGTTCCTTATTTATTTCTACACTGACGCTACGCACTCTCTTACATTCTTTTCAATTTAATTCCCAGGATGTAACGATTATTTCAGTGATCCCTGGAGCAAGAACTTTTGTGGCCAACTGCCGAACTTTGTTCAAACAGCTGCAATGTTAGGGTTTATAGATTCCAGCGCCGATTGAGAAAGCTGGCGAGCTTTGACTTCGACAATCTCTCTGGGACGTGCCGCGCACACCTTCATGCCCAATATACGGCCAGTATATACATACATGTATAAAATATATACATGTATATATATATATATATATATATATATATATATATATATATATATATATATATATATATATATATATATATATATATATATATATATGCAGTGTAATGCAGTATAGCATTGTATCTACACGCTCTGAAATATACGGGCAGTGTATATAAATATGCTCGAATATATGCAGTGTAATCCAGTATAGTATTGTGTATATACGCTCTTGAATATACGGACAGTGGCATTGCGTAAGAGTGGCACTGACAAGCCATGAGTTGAGCATTTATGTTTATTGCTTCACATGTTCAAAATGCCCTCCAATCTGACCCCTACACAGCTCTGCTCTTTTCTTGTTGTGGCTTGTCATCTTCCTGACATCCTCCTCACTCATGTTGGCTGTCAAGTCCTCCACAATACGCTGCAACTCTGCCAGAGTGTTTGGTTAACCCCTGACCCTGTGTGTCATATGAGCCTAGAAAGAGAAATCAAGCGGCGACAAATCTGGAGAATATGGAGCCAATGGTGATCCCTCCGACGTGAGATCAGTCTGTAGCAAAACTTGGATTCCAAGAACTGAAGACACGGGCCAGTACTGACATTTAGTGGCCACAGCCTTAACTGCATGCCAGACTGTATCCTTTAGGACTCTCTCCAGGTAGCCATCAGAGTTAACGGATCCTTCAAACCAATTTACAGGGAGGATCCTCCTATCCACTATCCCCATCCAAAATGTAATTTTTTCTCCATGAGCTTTCTTGCGCTCGATCACAGTGTGGAGGTTTGTTGGATGCCAATACCTGTTGATTAGTTTCTTTGGTGAATGGTGCTAAACAAACCGTGTTTGATCAGACCAGATCACACGCTGAAATCAGTCTTCCTCGAAACATGTTTGCTGGACTGAGAATTTGCGTGAGGTGCGGCTTGAAAGCCTTGCACTTGACATGTTTTCTCATAATTAGCAATATTGTTCCACGCCTTAAAATTAATTTCTCTGCAGCATATGTAATATATGATTTCACGTTACGTTCAAAAATTAGTTTGCTTCCTCTAGATCCTGTAATACCACAAACTTCTCGCTCGTGGGGACGAAAGATCAAATTTAAGATTTTGTATAGAATCTCTTCACAATTTTATTAAATGTTAGAATATTTGACATCTGACTTTGATGGTTGGGGAGGAATTTTATACTGTACTAGTATGTATGTCCTTTAAAAATTACGGTTTTTAATATCATGCACTTGAAGAAAAACTAGAAGCAACAGATTCTTAGACCTAATCAGAAGGTCTACGGATTTAACTCCATCTGTTAAGAATCTATATATATGAAAGCCTACGGATTTAACTACCAGTATTTAAGGGAGATTCCCATTGTAATAACATAGGAGAAATTACGCACAAAAAACATAAATTTATTTAAGGAGACACCTAGCGTTTTATTATATTGTGTTTATGCTTTTTGTACTTGCTTGATGTTCTGGAGCTGCCTGAATACAAAGATGATATACGACAACTGTTGCTCAGTGAATGGAAAATTAGGACATTTTTGAGGATGCCATTTTCGAAATGAAATGGTGTGATATGAAATGTAGCGATTAAATATTTTTTATGAGTTATTTTAATATCAAAATCGTTAGCTTACATGTACTATGCAACCAATGTACAACAAATAACTTTCAAATGAATACAAACGTTACAACAAATGAAGTACGGTTTTTTTAGTAAATTTGTAATTCTAAAGAAAATAGCAAATAAGGAATTAAAACGAACAACCAGCAACTAGGCAGTTACCGCAAACAACCCACAACTACAACCACTAGGGAGTAACAACCAATTACCGTAAATGTCAGTCACTGGGCAATCACTGTAAATTACAGAAATCATATGGAGTAATTACCAATTACCGTAAATACGTCACTGGACAATCACCGTAAATGTCAGTCACTGGACCATCACCGTAAATGTCAGTCACTGGACCATCACCGTAAATGTCAGTCACTGGACCATCACCGTAAATGTCAGTCACTGGACCATCACCGTAAATGTCAGTCACTGGACAATCACCGTAAATGTCAGTCACTGGACAATCACCGTAAATGTCCGTCACTGGACAATCACCGTAAATGTCAGTCACTGGACAATCACCGTAAATTACAGTAACCATCAGCCAATAGAGATTTAAGCAATCGCCCTGTCGTAAAATCCCAAAATGGCGCCGCTGCCAAGATCGGATAAACGACTTCTAAGTTGCGACCAAAGACTTGGATTGGTCCGAGTAAATTTCTTTCATTGAAGCAATCAAATCAAAGTTAGCTGATCACATGGAGGTGTCCGGAATAAACTATGGCTTGTTCTAGTGGCAGAGTTCTTCAAGAGTTACAAAAGCCATGAGGGTAAGATATAGAGATAGAGGGGTGGTGAGTGAGGGTAAGATATAGAGGGGTGGTGAGTGAGGGTAAGATATAGAGGGGTGGTGAGTGAGGGTAAGATATAGAGGGGTGGTGAGTGAGGGTAAGATATAGAGGGGTGATGAGTGAGGGTAAGATATATGTTGATAGAAAAATATAATTACTGATAAAAGACTTGCATTATGTCATGTGTGAAGGAATAATGATCAGCTGCTGTTCATAGATCGGGAAGCTATTAGAAGATAAGACAACTGAAAAAATGCAAGTATGGATGGAAAGAATTATTTTGAAAGGCCGTGAAAACGAACATGAAAACAGACATGAACGTCTTGCTCTTGATTTGAATGCAGTAGACGGTGAAACATGCGCATAATTTTAGTATGTCGAAAGTTTTAATTAATAATTATTTTAGTATGTCTAAAGTTTAATTACTAAGAACTCTGATTTGGGAAAAAATTTAACTTAATTGTATATTCACAAGAAATTTGTTTTGTGATCCTTGATTTTTATTTTTGTGGGCGTACATGAAAATTATACATGTGTTTGATGTAAGAACATGAAAGTGCATGATGCATAAATAAATGATTGCACATACTTAGTGTATAAGTAAAGTATGTGAAAAAATTCTCTCACAACTGTGCAGTATGTGCAGCATCCCTCTGATACCCTCAGTATGTAGAGCATCCCTCTGATACCCTCAGTATGTAGAGCATCCCTCTGATACCCTCAGTATGTAGAGCATCCCTCTGATACCCTCAGTATGTGCAGCATCCCTCTGATACCCTCAGTATGTAGAGCATCCCTCTGATACCCTCAGTATGTAGAGCATCCCTCTGATACCCTCAGTATGTAGAGCATCCCTCTGATACCCTCAGTATGTAGAGCATCCCTCTGATACCCTCAGTATGTAGAGCATCCCTCTGATACCCTCAGTATGAGCGAAGTACAGACAAATGTTACAAAAAATGCATACATTTAAAATACACAATAAAATGATCATGCGTATGAGAATTCGGTATTATGTTACCGTCGTCTTTAAGTCAAAACTGAGTTTATTCATTGTCTCTAATTCTATTTTGTAATCCAGTGTTTATGATGCATAGTAATGGCGCAGTAACGGTGTATGATTTGGATTCTTTTATTGTAAATGCAATTAGCTTTAGCTTCTAATTTTACAATTTTGTACGTTAATTTATGATTTATTTCATGATGTATTAAATATTTTTATGTTATATACTATTATTACTATTTTCACATTATTCTTATTATTTTATTATTATTTGAAGCACGCACAGAAAAAAACGAAAAATAAGAAAAAGCAATGCAAACAAAAGGAAAAAATTTAGTACGTTACAAATTCAAAAATTTACATGATTGTATGCATCATGTTGGCCGACGATCTTACATGCAGAAACATCAATTTTTCAAATTTACCCAATTTCGAACATTGACGTTTCCAATTTCTATCTCTTCATTTCGAATCATATTTTTTCAAGTAATGTTAATTTTTTTATTGTTTACCGATTAATTGTTTTTAATCTGCATTTAATTTAATCTTTTATGGATTTTTCTAAGCTTATTCAAATTAATTTGCTATATTCCCTTCATAGTATTCTATGTTTGTCTCGTAAATACTCTTAATAACTTTTGGTTTTTCTCTCATTCTTTCAAACAAATAAGAAATAATTTCTTTTATCAACAAATAATATCTCAAAACTTTCACGCAATCACCATTTCCTAACAATTTTTTATCTCTTCTACCCTTCATTGCATTACCCTCTCTTCTTTTTTTCCCCCCTACATATCTTTCATTCTAAATCCTATTTCATTCTAAATCCCATTTCATTCTAGATCCCATTTCATTCTGAATTACCCATTTCATTGTATATCACCCATTTCATTCAAGATCACCCCATTCGTTCAAGATCTCCAATTTCATTCTGAATCACCCATTTCATTCTGAATCACCCATTTCATTCTATATCACCCATTTCATTCAAAATCACCCATTTCATTCAAAATCACCCATTTCATTCAAAATCACCCATTTCATTCAAGATCACCCATTCCATTCAAGATCACCCCATTCGTTCAAGATCGCCCATTTCATTCCAAACCCATTTTCCAGGTCGCAACTCTATCCTTCATAGACTGTCAACGCTCTGAAAAATTCTCTCCTTAGCTGTCATCTGGAACAGACATGTCGGCCGTCACGTAAATTTCTTATTTTCTTTACGGATATTTCCGAATATTTTTACGAGGTCCAGTTTGTTTCCTTTGAACGTCCATGTGTGAGGCGGGTGACCAGTTTTCAAGATGCGTTCATTTGCTGATTAAGTCACGATTCTGACCTGTCATTTCAGCAGTCGCTGCCGGGCGTTCAGAGGGGTAGGATGTAGCATTTGCGTGCACGCGTTCTTTTCAAACAACATGCACAGGTAGCTGTCAGTTGTGATTGATTGAGGTCATGCTTTTTGTGCACCTGGTCGATGCTGCAATTATTGCTAAACAATAACGCGTGTTTATTTACGTTGTAGACAGTACTTTAACTTAAATAGAAAAGGCATTTTTTACAATATACAAATAGCATATGCATACATTTTTAGTTTACTAATTCTTGTACACAAATGCTGGTATTTAAACGCAAAAATATTACTCAAAACATTTGTCATGGCTCGCTTGGAAAATAACATAGACCCAATATTTAGTATCGTTTTTTTCACACCCGTTGCAAATAAAAAAAATAAATTTCATAACCATGCAATTAAAAAAAAATTCTAACCCATGCAAATCGGAAAAAAATCATGCTCCTTTCAAATCAAAGAAATAAATTTCATAACCCACGCAAATTAAAGAAATAAATTTCATAACCCCTACAAATCAAAGAAATAAATTTCATAACCCTTACAAATCAAAGAAATAAATTTCATAACCCCTACAAATCAAAGAAATAAATTTCATAACCCTTACAAATCAAAGAAATAAATTTCATAACCCTTACAAATCAAAGAAATAAATTTCATAACCCTTACAAATCAAAGAAATAAATTTCATAACCCTTACAAATCAAAGAAATAAATTTCATAACCCATGCTTATCGAAAAAAATTGTAACAAATGCAATTAGGACACATGTTTTTATACGCCATGCAAATCGTTCAAACAGACAATGGAGTAATAACTAAATGCCATGAAAATAACAATTCAATTCCTATTCTCAAGCTCCATTTGAAACTAATATTTACGATCACCAGCTTGGTCGACTGGTGAGCGAGTCTGCTTGCGAGCGGAAAGACCCGGGTTCGAATCCCGCTGCCGACATGGTTGACGCGGCTAGAAATACGGCATGGGACTTGGGTAAAACAACCGAATAATTATCGAAGTAATTATCTGACCCAAGAATGGGCCTGAAGGTTCGTTCCTATAGCCTCATTCTATTCTATTCTATTCTATTCTATTCTATAAATGTTTAAATCCATGTATCCTGTTTGCGATAAATATTTCATCCGACATATCTTATGAGTCATAAATAATAAGCCCTGCATACTGTATGCCATAAACATTTCGTCCGATACGCACTGTGTGCCATAAATATTTCATACCATGTACATCGTATGCTGTTAATATTACACCCCATATCCTGAACAAAAAAAATATTTCTTATGCATAAACGAAAGTCGTTGAATGAAAGTACAAGGTGCAAACTATTTAGAACGCTTTCCAAGTAACGGAAACACTAATGATACACAAATTAAGATTTTAGCTTGGCGATCTAACTTTCAAAAATGAATGAACACAAACACGAAATTGCTAAACTGAATTGCTAAACTGAGGGAAATTTCTGAGCTGTTTTTCGTTCCCATACAAGAGTGTGTATAGGGCTTGAGTATCTAGGATACAAGCTCAGTGAGGTAAATGCCTTGAGTATCTAGGATACAAGCTCAGTGAGGTAAATGCCTTGAGTATCTAGGATACAAGCTCACTGTCGTATACAATGAAATCGTCACTTATGACTAGGTGTATTATCAAGTACCAGTGTGTATGTCCGTTAAAAATAACGGGTTTTAATATCATGCATTTGAAAGAAGAACTTGATGCAACAAATTATCAGACCTAATCAGAAAGTTTATGAATTTAATTCCAGCAGATAAAAATCTATGTCCCTGAAAGTCTATGGATTTAACTACCAGTATTTACGGGAAATTCCCATCGTAATAACATTGGAAAAATTACGCACAAAAAATGTATAAATTTAATTTTTTAAGGAGCCACCTGGCATTTTATTATATAGTCTTGACTACATATTCTACGTCAGTTACAGCAAAAAATGATGTACATGGCATACTCATGTGTAGTACACTGAAACGTCTTCCATTAAAGAACGCTTTGTCTTAAGGTTTCCTTAACGTTTCTAAGCGATCATCCAACACGTCCAACACGGCAGTACGCCGGTCAGTTTCCAGGTGACAACTGAAGGATTGGGCTCGTTAGGTATCATCTCTGCCCCGCAATTTTTTTGGACGCTGTGGCCGAAGAATTATTGGCAGATGTCAAAGGCCTGCCCGGCGTGATCAAGGATCAACTTGTGAGACGAATGTGCCAAAATTCCGCATTTGAAAAGACCTTTCGACCTTTGCAGTTAGGGCTAAGCCGACCCTACCTGTACGACCCTACCTGTACGACCCTACCTGTACGACCCTACCTGTACGACCCTACCTGTACGACCCTACCTGTACGACCCTACCT
>VCRD01004748.1:6404-17906 GCA_006783055.1 Trinorchestia longiramus
TAATAGCATATGGAGTGTTATTTGCATGACAGTGACTTTGCTTAAACGAATTCTTAACATTAGGCTTATACAATAACACGTTACTATCGTGAGATGCGATTTGGTTTCTCACATTAGCGTGAACTGCTAGTTAGAACTACTTCTAGACGAAGAAACTAGGGATTAGCGAGGTGGTTTCTTAATTAATTTAGGTTAGGAAAAAAAGAAGAAATAACAAATGAAAAAGTTTAATGAAATAGTCTAGCTGTACTTAAAAGAATCGATGAAAAGGTGCATTATGAGAAACTTCTTAGCTTTAATTTTATATGTAAATGCCGTTTGTGGGAAGAATATGTAAGAAATAATTCTTGGGACCGGAAGGTAAAAATATCGTTAGTGGACTCGAAAACGAGTGTCAAGAATTGGTGTGTCCCATGCAAGCAAGGTTGATTGTAGGAGGTTTTATTTTACACACTGCACATGTCCAGATTATTAGCTTTAATTTGATATGTAAATGAAGTTTGTGGGATGAATAGATGGAAAATAATTCTTGGGACCGGAAGGTAAAAATATCGTTAGTGGACTCGAAAACGGGTGCCAAGGAACGGCGTCCCCCCAACTGCGGGTGGTTAATCAAGGGGGGTTAATTTATAAGCGTTCAGAGAGAGTAGGTTATGAGCTTTAATTTGAGACCAAAATGAAGTTTCCTCGATGCATAGGACGAAAATAATTAATGAAACTGTTCGTTTCAAGATTTTTTTCTGGAGATCTCAAGAATTTTAAGTTCGGATCGAGTTCGGTATCGAGATCGGTGTCGAGATTTTCCCTCCGGTCAGTATGTGGTTGAATTCACTTCTGACATTTCAGAAAAAATTTCAAGCCCATCAGCTTGTGGTTTTACAATATATTTCATCCTTAAACTAAGTTTGAATCACACCAGCAATAAAACAGTAACATTCAATTGGTCATTACTGTTTACATAAATATGTATGGATATATAGAATTTATTGCATCCCCCTGAAATTTTACTCTACGTTCACTGAAAAAATAAAGAAGTACATTTTTTCTTTTCGGGATGATACATTATTTACTTAGAAAAAGGGTCCAAGTCTGATTGTAAAAATTTTCAAAAAGTGCCTTTACTATGGACACTATCCATGTTGCACCTATGATAGTATAAGCTAAAATTTATATTACGTATATCTAAACGAAGAGAATCAAAGGGCATTTAACATCTAATAATGATGAAAAACTAATGAAAATTTCAAAATTTCAAACAATATTGGGATTAGCTGAAAGTTTCATTTCCTGAATAAGTTTTAGGTACAAATTTGCAGCAGAAGAAAACTGAAATTCGTAATGGAAAGCTTTATATGTTATAGAAATTAGATTGCAACATCTCAGATGATAGAAATTAATGTGTACGTTTGAAAGTCTTGGATTCATTTGTTTTAGGAAAATATTGTCTAAGATTTACAAACAAACTGTATTTCCAATCAAGTATACAGTTCATACTTATTAACATTAGTTTTACAATTCTTAATGATAACATCTTAGGAGTAATTATGATGCTCCAAGCGACTTTTCTCGTCGTGTGTGCTACAAATTGAAGTAGAGGTTGATAGGGGCGTTTCGATGAGCGTGATGAAGGTCTAGTCTTACTCCGAGCGTCCAGCGTTGTAGTATGTTGAATATGATTCTCGTTCACCGATGATCAGGCAGAAACAGATCTAGGCGGTTGAGGGAATTAAACCCTGGTCTTCCCGCATAGCATGTGGGGAGGGGATGCTAATAACTCGATCATTGTGGTGACAATTGTTCCAAAATAATTCACTCGCTCTCAAAAGAGCATGATAGTAGCACAACAAAAACAACAAATGCCGTTGAAAACTATTGAACCGTTTTTATACAAATGATATTCATGATTGTGTGGAAAATAAATAAATTTTGACCACATATTGATTTAAAACGAAAGCGCTTTATAGAAATGTATCCAGTTCAATGAAAGCAACAAAATCCCGCATGTGTTAAAAATGTTGTTTTTAAGTATAGGAATTGATAACTGAAGCTGATTTTATCTTAATTTGAAGCATCGTGAAGCTTTCAAACTGTTCTATTCATTATCATACACAACACGCCACCAACACTTTACTTTTTTAACGTATCGTGTCTCTTCCATAACTTAGTCATTTAAAAAAAATGAAGAAAGAGACATTCATTCCACTTAAATTTTGTCTCAAATAAAACCAATCAGGAGTTAGAACATCAATTTACCAGTCGCCTAACGTTCAAATTTAGAGATGAGATCCTAAAACGTGCGAGTAGTTACCTGATATGAAGGGTTTACTTGTGTAAAATGTGCATCTGTTTATATGATATTTGATCCATTGTACTCGCGTATTGAATTATAAAAATTTCTTCTTTCTCTTGGAAACTTAAAATGTCATATTATGTTGTATGCAAGCTTTTTTCGAAGTAAACGTTCCGTTCATTTTTTTATTCACTTTAATTTCTAAGCTGTACGTCATTTGTGAGAACATGAGAAGCGGATGTGGTATGGATTTCAATGTTTTTCCAATGTTTTTCTACCACCAAAGGATGTTAATGAAAGGCATTTTGAAACCCAATGTACCACATTTTATGTTTCAACTATATTGGAATAAACGTTTTTTTCTTTTTCTTCTGTTTTCTTTGTAGGCGACTTAAATGTCTGAGAAACTAACGTGAATGAGAGTTACCACACCAGACGTGTGCTTGCGCTCTCTCACGCAGTTCTGTAGCAAGAATGGTATCGCTCTATATACCATTCATATCATATTGTATATTTTATAATCTTAATTCTAATCTCCTTTCATTTTAATAGCAAATACCTATTCAATATAAATGAGCAATAATGTCATTTCCATCACTAGAAATTAGCGAAATTATCATTATAGAAATTTATCATTGTTTTTTAGAATTCATAGTTAATTCTTTTGATAACTTGATGACGCATTTTATTTGAAACTAATAACTAGTTCCAATTGCTACTAATAACTCAAGGCACACTTTGGTAACGTTCTAGCCTCGGTATAGTGACGCCGATCATTATTATTGTGTTGTGGGTCGAGCTAGATGACTTTCAGGAAGGAGTCATCCATCCCTGCTCACAACTAACCATTACTGCTTACTACTGTACTAGAACTGGTCACAAGTCATAGCTCAAAATCACAATGTCTACTCACTGCAAATTAGAACTGCAAATTGCAATACTTACGTGTGTACTACCATCACTGGAGTATAAAAACTCACTGTATGTGATATGCCAATATCTACTCACTGCGAGTGATATGTTAGTTGGCTTTGACACTCTCATTGTCAATATAAATTCACTGCATACTTACTATTTATTGCAAACGACTTCCTGCATTCAAACAAACTATTCGCTGTACTCATGCCGTACTTGAGTACACTAATTGCCGTCACTGAAGTTCTGGGCTAGAACTATCCTGGACTGTGTCATCCTTACCTCCTGGAAGCTTCAGACAGGCTCAACGCTGCTGAAGATCATCTAAATCATCTAGCGTGCCACCTTACTACAATAAAGCTAAGTCACATTCAAGAGTCCTCTCATTTCCCTCATTCAGGTCACACGGGCAAAGACACCAAAAACCAAAAAAAAATAATATTAGTAGAGTTTTGGTAGCTAAAAATCCCATCAGCACTACCATATCTACTATATTCATAAAATTAATCCTGTTTTGATTAATGCTCGTAGTTTTTCATTGTGTTCAGTAAGCTGTATATGATTGTTTATAAATTTGAGTATAAATTTAAGGATATTTTCCTCATACTGACACGAGGAACGTCCAATTTAGAAACTATCTCTCTTGAGTTGCTTATTTGAGAGT
The DNA here is from genome assembly GCA_006783055.1 of Trinorchestia longiramus. Lineage (NCBI taxonomy): Eukaryota > Metazoa > Arthropoda > Malacostraca > Amphipoda > Talitridae > Trinorchestia > Trinorchestia longiramus. The sequence continues at coordinate 10,274 of VCRD01004748.1, forward strand.
GAGAATGAATAAGAATATCCCGGAACGCATCAGCCAAAAGTATTCATGGATAAACAAAAGAGAAAAATAAAAGAAAGAAACTCTTTCATTTAGATGGAGATGAAATATACAATGGCGTTCTATTGTAAATGCTTATATCTTAAAATTAGTGATGGTGCTCCCAGCGACTGTTCATCTCCTTTGTGCTGCTACTTAAAATAGAGGCTTGTAGCGGGGCTTCAATGAGCTTCATGAAGATCTAGTCTTACTCCAGGCGTCCTTCGTTGCAGAGGGCAGAACGTGTATCTCGTCAACCGATGGCCAGACAAAAATACCCAAAAGCTAATACGCGATTTAAACCTGGGTCTTCCCACATCGCAAGCGGAAACACTCACCACCCGACCACTGTGCTCACCATTGTGCTCACCACTGCGCTCACCACTATGCTCACCACTGTGCTCACCACTGTGCTCACCACTGTGCTCACCTCTGTGCTCGCCACTGTGCTCACCATTGTGCTCACCACTGTGCTCGCCACTGTGGAGGACAACAAACTTAAATGTCTCTCTAATTCGCTTGCATTGTTTGCTGCACTCTCTCTGTCTGTTCAGAATACGCACTCTAAACTTGCAATTCATCATCCCATTATCATAACTGATGCTACCTCAGAGCTGCTAACTTGTGAATAATTTCCAATATATAAGGTAATCGAATGTATCGTGGATCAGCTTAGATTTGCAGACAAAATTTGAAGAATCAATCTAAAAATGCAGTCAGTATACATGTTGGATCAGCGACTAACCGAAGGCCAACAAACATTTTACCTCTTTTAATTGTTTAGGTCAAGAGGTGTACCGATATTGCTTGCTAGCCTTTCAGGTTTATACTTAATTATTGAGCATGAAAGCAACACCCTCAGCATCATCTCTTACAAATAACATGGTCACTTTGGTGGGTGAATTAATACATATTCTCTGTATAAAACAGAAGAAGGAAAATTAAACTTTGATCTAGAGCGACGCATCATTATTCCACTGTGAGGTATGTTGATCTGCTTGAGCCATCACTGAGCTTGCAAACACTACACCACGAATGTCTTCTATGAGGTGTAGAAAGGAAGAAGAAATATAGAAAGAAACTTTATTCCAATCCGATATGCATGAAATGTACATTGGCTTTGAAATTCTTGATCGTAGCATCTTAGGACTAGTGATCATGCGTCCACCGACTGTTCCAGTTCTTGTGAGTCGAGGCTCGTAGGAATATGCTGTGATAGTCTCGAGTGTGAGGGAATAGTTTAATTCCGTCATTCTGTTGTCTACCAAGTCTACTGAGTCACAAGCAGAAGAAAATTCGAGAGCTGTGAGGAGTTTCGAAGCAGTGATCTTACAACTCAAGTCAAGCCGCTTGAATACATTCATTCAAACTTAATGAAATATAATGATTATTATCAGAATGACGAAAATCTTTCTATTGTTGCAACAACACCATGCTAGTACATAGTGCTGAAGGTTTTCCGAACGATCAAATTTCACAAGTAGCAAGAACGCTTCAATTCCTAACCCAAGAATTAAAAACTTAATTTTACATTTACAATCAAGTAAGGGAATATATTAATCTAATTTATATACAGTATCGTGTTTGAAAAGTTTTTCAGTATTATAGTATGTATCAAAATATTAGTAAACTAAATTATTTCGTTTTAAGGAATTGTTTAAAAAACCGGCTAAGGTTTATAGATACAACGAGACCTCAGATCAAAAAACTCGACATTTTTACAGGAGGTTTCATGTGGGACTAACCGTCCAATGATGTATGCATGGAACAACAAAAAATAAAATTATTAGCAACACGAATACGTTGAATTGCCAACTCACGAGTGTCCTCTGTATTAAAATTACTGATTTGAATGTACAACTAGCCTCTAAGAACGTCTAAAGGAGTGCAGATCGACTAGAACAGACACAGCAGTCTCTTTGAAGGGTTTCTTAATTCTATTTGCACTGTTAAAATTCGAATGAACTGACTACATTGACTATATTCAGGTTCCAAAAGAGTGGTTACGATACTTAAACTTTATTATAATCATTATATCCAGGAGTTCTCCCTCAGAAGCTGTTTGCATAAAATATTAAAGAAACGACACCTGGGTAAAATATATAGGAATTGGGAGTGAAAGAGACAAAACCTAGTATAACATAGCTTAACTAGCAATAAAAAGGCGAACGTTTAATCTTTAACTTAAGCTTATTCAATGACCTAACAAGAATTTTTTTTAAGAATTTTCATTAAGCTACGATTGAGGAATGTACGTAAATAAAAAACACAGTGAAATAAAATAATTTATCATGAATGCTGAAGTGCGATGCAAGTTACGTCGTGGTGTGAGGAAGCATAAAATTTACGCGATTGGGGTTCCCATGACAGAAGCTTCTGAATAGAAGGTTCGGCTGTTGAATGTGAGGCTAAAAATGAACACTACAACTATAGTTATTGTTTCTTAAATATTCATAGTCAAACCAACTGTATTAATGTTAGTTTTTTCTATTTATCAATAGATATTTAGCATGAAGGCTTTTGAAAGTACCATATTTTTCAGTCCTCCAGACTTAAGCAAGAAATAAGTATATGAAAGCTCTTTTTTATTGGTTGAGTTCATGGGGTATTTAAGTGTATTATTTATCATGACGATGTATTCTGACACAATTCATCACCTACCGAACTACCGAGGAACATTCGAAATAAGATCTATCAAAGATGTATTCAATTACGGCGAAGTTTTGTGCAAACTCTAGTATTATTATCATTAGTTGAACTATTGGAATGCTAGATGGCTCAATAATATCTGGTCTGAAAGTAGCAACGAAATCTTGAAGTTGACAATAGGGTTCACTGCAAAAATTCACGAGATTTTACTCATTGTCATTGAATGAAGTGTAAAATAGTTGAAAACACATAGATTATACTACCTCTAGGTATCAATAACTTCAATTAGCATTATACGAAAACCTATGGCGAAAACCCTCTATTTTCTGTCTGATTTGTTGAAGGTATGCAAAAGTACATCGTATACCTTGTAGCATGACTCAGCATTCCTTGTTTATAAACGTACTAAGTTGCTTCCATAGAGACGTACTAAGTTGCTTCGATAGCGACGTACTAAGTTGCTTCCATAGAGACGTACTAAGTTGCTTCGATAGCGACGTACTAAGTTGCATCCATAGAGACGTACTAAGTTGCTTCCTCAGATATGTACTAAGTTGCTTCCTCAGAGACGTACTAAGTTGCTTCCATAGAGACGTACTAAGTTGCTTCGATAGCGACGTACTAAGTTGCATTCATAGAGACGTACTAAGTTGCTTTCTCAGAGACGTACTAAGTTGCTTCCTCAGAGACGTACTAAGTTGCTTCCTCAGAGACGTACTAAGTTGCTTCCTCAGAGACGTACTAAGTTGCTTCCTTAGAGACGTACTAAGTTGCTTCTATAGAGACGTACTAAGTTGCTTCGATAGCGATGTATTAAGTTGCTTCCATAGCGACGTACTAAGTTGCTTCCTCAGAGACGTACTAAGTTGCTTCCATAGCGACGTACTAAGTTGCGTCCTCAGAGACGTACTAAGTTGCTTCCATAGCGACGTACCAAGTTGCTTCCTCAGAGACGTACTAAGTTGCTTCCATAGCGACGTACTAAGTTGCTTCCATAGCGACGTCCTAAGTTGATTCCTCAGAGACGTACTAAGTTGCTTCCATAGAGACGTACTAAGTTGCTTACATAGCGACGTGCTAAGTTGCTTCCATAGCAACATACTAAGTTGCTTCCTCAGAGACGTACTAAGTTGCTTCCATATAGACATACTAAGTTGCTTCCATAGAGACGTACTAAGTTGCTTCCTCAGAGACGTACGAAGTTGCTTCCATAGCGACGTACTAAGTTGCTTCCTCAGAGACGTACTAAGTTGCTTCCATAGAGACGCACTAAGTTGCTTCCTCAGAGACGTACTAAGTTGCTTCCTCAGAGACGTACTAAGTTCCTTCCTCAGAGACGTACTAAGTTGCTTCCTCAGAGACGTACTAAGTTGCTTCCTCAGAGACGTACTGAGTTGCTTCCATAGAGACGTACTAAGTTGCTTCCTCAGAGACGTACTAAGTTGCTTCCTCAGAGACATACTAAGTTGCTTCCTCAGAGACGTACTAAGTTGCTTCCTCAGAGACGTACTAAGTTGCTTCCTTAGAGACGTACTAAGTTGCTTCCTTAGAGACGTACTAAGTTGCTTAGATAGCGACGTACTAAGTTGCTTCCATAGCGACGTAATAAGTTGCTTCCTCAGAGATGTACTAAGTTGCTTCCATAGCGACGTCCTAAGTTGATTCCTGAGAGACGTACTAAGTTGCTTCCATAGAGACGTACTAAGTTGCTTACATAGCGACGTGCTAAGTTGCTTCCATAGCAACGTACTAAGTTGCTTCCTCAGAGACGTACTAAGTTGCTTCCATAGAGACGTACTAAGTTGCTTCCCTAGAGACGTACTAAGTTGCTTCCTCAGAGACGTACTAAGTTGTTTCCATAGAGACGTACTAAGTTGCTTCCCTAGAGACGTACTAAGTTGCTTCCTCAGAGACGTACTAAGTTGCTTCCATAGCGACGTACTAAGTTGCTTCCTCAGAGACGTACTAAGTTGCTTCCATAGAGACGTACTAAGTTGCTTCCTCAGAGACGTACTAAGTTGCTTCCTCAGAGACGTACTAAGTTGCTTCCATAGAGACGTACTAAGTTGCTTCCTCAGAGATGTACTAAGTTGCTTCCTCAGAGACGTACTAAGTTGCTTCCTCAGAGACGTACTAAGTTGCTTCCTCAGAGACGTACTAAGTTGCTTCCTCAGAGACGTACTGTAGAGGTCACTGGAGGGTCCTCATTAGGACTGACAGGCATGGAGGTAATAGAATCTTGTTAGGTTCCAAATTTTAAGCAAAAGTAATAACGAGCAACATTTGTCTGATCTCTGTGTTACTCTCATAATACTTGGAGTACACACAGACACTTGGAGACGTACTAAGAGAGGGAGACGTACTACTAAGTAGTACGTCACTTGTACTAAATACACAGACACTTGGAGTACATCCATGAAACTTCCGTTGTACTCCAGCAGGCCGTGCAACTCACGATGCCTCACATAGGTGCATCACTGTATCACTACATCACTACATCACTGCATCACTGCATCACTACGTCACTGCATCACTGTGTCACTACATCGCTGGACCACTGCACCACTGCGTCACTACACCACTACATCACTGCACCACTGCATCACTACACCACTACATCACTGCACCACTGTATCACTACACCACTACATCACTGCATCACTACATCACTACATCACTACATCACTGCACCACAGCAGTGCGAAATGACCTAAGCATCTCTGTCTCACTACCTCACTCCATGGTTCACTCGAGGGAGAACTGACAGATTCCATTCAAACATAGAATAGAGTAGAATGAACTAGATTAGAGTAGAATGAGGCTATAGGAACGAACCTTCTGGCCCATTCTTTGGTCGGATAATTACTTCGATAATTATTCGGTTACCCAATTCCCATGCCGTAATTCTAGCCGCGTCAACCATGGCGGCAGCGCGATTCGAACCCGGGTCTTCCCGCTCGCAAGCGGATTCGCTCACCAGTCGACCAAGCTGGTGGTTAATGACATGACTGAGCACTGACTATGAAGCCAACATATACACACATACATTTATTCATATTCAGAGTCAGCTAATACATACATGACACTTAAACGTAATAAATAATTGACAGGTAAACTAGGATAATAAATAAATAAACAGTAATAGTAGAAAAAAGTGCCCCATCATTAAACCTAATAATACCCTTGGTGTATTTATTCATTTATTTATTTAAATATTTGTTTTGTGTTTGCTTCTGTAAAGTGGTGGAAATAATGATACGACACTCACTCTACGTTTTTGCTTGTAACTTTATCAAAATTGATTGAAATACAACAAATTTTTGACCATAGGTAAGGAATAAAACAACAAGTGTACGTTCAAATTTTATATTACGGTACAGTTTTTTACAGTTATTACAAAAATACTCTCCAGAGGAACAAAATTTCACGGAAATAAAGATAAGACACCCTGTTCTAAATAATATTTTCATAGAAACTATGAATGTTGCAGAGAAAAAAATCAAAATGACTAGTATTTACAAGTATTTCCTTTCCCTTGCAAAAATCTAGACAACGATCATTCATTGATTTCACTAAATTCCTAAAAATTTATTGAAAGATTTTCCCCAGCACTCCTGGACAACACGCCAAAGCTCCTGCTTGTTTTCAAATCGTCTGTCATCGGCGTAAACTTGTCTAGCCAGTATATCCCACAGATTTTTTATAGGATTTAGATCTGCCAACTTAGCTGGCCAACTCAAAGTGCGGATATTGTAACCATTAAGCCACTCTCTTGTGTATGTTTGAAGTGTGGATGGCTGCATTGCCTTGCTGAAACACGACAGTATTCTAGTGAAAATTATTTAAAAATTGTATAAGACTTTTTTGAAATATTTCAGTGTACTTCACTGAATTTTGTTTTCCCTCCATCTGTACTAGACTCGCCCTACCTTCTGCTTAAAAATCTCCCCAAATCATCAGTGATCCTCTTCCAAATGGCCTTCTGCTGAAGATCTGCTCATCCTTCCTCAAATCATACCAATAGTATTGAAAACCGTCAGGCCCGTCTAAATTAAGCTTCTTTTCGTCTGAGAAGAAAATTTTTGCCCAATTGTCAGCATTCCATTGGCTTTTTCCCTCATCCACTCTTCTCGTCATTTCTTATATATCTTCTTCGGCTCTGGTTTTGTTTTCCTCTTCCTATATAAAAAATTTCTGAAGTATTGAGAATTTGCCTAACTCTTCTGGGAGTTATATTCAACTTTAGACACGTTTGAAGATTTTTGGAACTCTTTCCTGTAGATGAAGCCTCACGTAGCATTCGGCGCCAACTGGTTTGAGTAAGCATGGGTGGACGTCCAGGGGATTCATTTGATCCGTAAGCTTCAGGATTTTGCAAAAAATTCGAATTACTGTTTTTGACCTCTTAATCTGCTTCGAAATTGAATTATAGGAGCATCCTTAACTATTTAGAGTTGTTATATGACCTTTTTCAAATTCCAAGAGAAAACATTCTCTGTTCATGCTGTAAAATATAGATTTTTCACAATTTAAACCTGTTTATAAGATATTACAATGTCTACTTACAGTCTAAGGGAACACCGGTGTGTTAGAATAGAATAGAATAGAATAAGGCTATAGGAACGAACCTTCTGGCCCATTCTTGGGTCGGATAATTACTTCGATAATTATTCGGTTGTTTTACCCAAGTCCCATGCCGTATTTCTAGCCGCGTCAACCATGTCGGCAGCGGGATTCGAACCCGGGTCTTCCCGCTCGAAAGCAGATTCGCTCACCAGTTGACAACACCAAGCTGGTGTTGTTTTGATTCTATTCCTAGCTGTCAAAGGTGAAGTATTTCGGATAGACGTAATTTTTTACAAGTTGTCTTATCATTATTTAAATCAAATTTTTATCCTCTGAAAAGTATTTTTGTAATAACTGTACAAAAAACTACACTGCAATATAA
>VCRD01004748.1:24372-41744 GCA_006783055.1 Trinorchestia longiramus
GGGGTAAGGGCGAAGGGAGCTGAGGAGGTACTGGAAGCAGAGGAGGGAGAGATGGTCGGCTACAGGAAGGACCCCGTCTCCCTGTGAAGATGCGAGATGCAAGCCATTTTGTGGGATCCGGAGGCTATTTGAAGAGCGGCGTTTTAGATTGATGGGAGTTTCGCTATGAATGAGGGAGAAGCGTTCGGGAACTAAATGGGAGCTGCGTAGGTGACAATTGAGTTGATGAGGGTCTTGTATGTAGGGGTGATGGTTTCCTTTTGCTGGTCCCAGGAAGAGCCAGCAAGGGCTTTTTGGATATTTAACCTATGGCGAGCCTTCTCACAGATTGTGTTTATGTGAGGGGAAAAGGGGAAGTGTGGATCAAAGGCAAATCCCAGGATTTTGGGAGACCGACAGTGTGTTAGGTCGGTCTCCTCCCAGGTGACATGAGGGTTGGTGCTGGATTGGTGGGTGTCAGAAGTGAAAAGAGAGGATTGGGATTTGACTATTGAAAGTGTGAGGCCATTTTGTTGGGCCCATATCTCGACGTCAGGGGATTGGGCGAAGAGGATGGCGGAAGCATCAGGGATTTTGATTGTTGTTGCTAGTGTTGTGAAGTCGTCAGCGTATGAGGGTAGTCGGATCCAAATAGGTTGAATAGTGCTGGGGATATAATAGAACCCTGACGGACGCCCGCTAGGACGGGTCTGGAGGAGGAAAGGTGGTGGTGGTAGGAGCATTTAGATGATCTGCCTTTGAGGTAGCAGACCAGCCAACAAACTATGAGGTGATTGAGGGGGAGGGAGGAGATTTGGGAGATGAGTTGAGGGTGGGGGACGGTGTCAAAAGCTTTGGAGAAGTCTATGGCCATAATAGTTGTCCGCAGGGCAGGACGGTGCTGGTTGAAACCAACAGCTAAAGTGAGACTTAGGGGAAGTAGGGCGGAGGTGATGGAGTGAAAGGGGCAGAAACTGTGTTGGGAGTCAGAGAGAGGGATGGCTGCCGTTAGGTGAGGTAGGAGTAAACGTTCCAGTGCTTTGGACAGAGGAGTGAGATGGGGCATTAGGAACAGCTGAGAGAAGTTGGCTTGCCAGGTGTAAGGATGGTGATGATGACGGCTGTTTTCCAAATGGAATTGGCAAACCATTTTTTAGTGTTGTTATGTAGCTTGGTGTTATATATCTTTTCAATCAGGGGGTATCTGGGGATACATGCAGTAATCACCATTGACATTAACATACCCTTAAGACGGAAACAAGTAGACACACTCATACACCACTATGCTAGTATTAGCAAAGTACACACCACAATTGCTGACAGACACACCGACAGACTCGAACACAAGTACACACTAGACTACACTACATTCACGAACCCCCAAGAAGTTTCAAACGTCATACGCAAACTCAAAAATTCTGCAGCCGCAAGTCCAGACAACATCTGAAACCACCACCTTAAGCACCTAGGACAACACGGGATTAAAACTTTAGCAAACATCGCAAACTATTCATACAGCTTCTGCATATTCTCTTCACTATGGAAAGTTGGAAATATTATAGCTCTCCTCAAACCAAACACAAACCCCCCACGGACAAAGCCTCATACAGACCTATCATCCTGCTTTCCACACCTTTTAAACTTGTAGAGCGGCTCATCCTAAATGTGACAACGCCACACTTACCACTATCTCCTACACAATACGGATACAGGTGACACCATTCTACAAGAACGCTACTCGCTGACATTGCACAAGACATGCAAGACAGCATCAACTCACGCCAGCCAGCAAAACAAACACTTTTTCTCACCATTAATATCAGCAGAGCTTCCGACGCTATCCCCAGATACCCCCTGATTGAAAAGATATATAACACCAAGCTACATAACACTAAAGGATGGCTTGCCAATTGTCTATCAGGTATACGTGCATATTTACACTATAGTGGTAAGTCCTTGAAAACACGAAACACTCTCAGTGGAGTACCGCAAAGCTCCGTACTCTCACCCACTCTATTCAATCTTTACACGAATGACATACCACAGCCTCCAGAAAACATACACATAGCATCATACGCAGACGACATCACGATCACATCCACACACGGCAATGTAAACACATGCTTCACTCAAATACAAGACTACATGGACACAATCCCCCATGGATGAACACCAACAGATTAAAAGTATTTCTACCAAATCTACCGCCACACTATTGACAAGCCACAATGCAGAACACCAACACAGACCCACCGTTACTTTACACGACACCACAATACTACACACACATACCACCAATATTTTAGGTGTCATCTTCAACACCCACAGATCCTTCAGCCAACATAGAGATGAAATATCAGAAAAATTCAACAAAAGACTTAACAAACTCTATGTACTAACAGGCACCAACTTCCGATAAGACAAAGAAACTTTAACACTGATCTACAAGCAGCACATATGATCAATCATTTCCTATGCTAGCCCAGCTTGGGCACCTCCATATAGCATCCAAAATAAAACTAAACAAACTGCGAACGTTCCAAAACAAAGCTCTAAGGATCATCACAGGCTCCACAAGAACCTCACCCACAACACACATGCATGCAGAAACAAAGTACTCACCATCCAACAACACCTAGACATGAGAGGAACACAATTCCTAGCCTCTGCTATCAACAACCCATACAGTCCCTGTCATTACATGTTGTGTCACGGTCCCACACACAGAGCTATGGCAATCACACCGCACAGATACTACACAGACCTTCTTCGCTCTCTCCCCACCCCCCGTACCACGCGCGAACACGAGACAAGAAGGAAATCATAATATCCTAAAACACATACACACTGCATTCACACACAGAGCACTCCAACTACTGGAACCAAATACCGTTCTAGGATACCCTCCTCCTCCAATAAACGAGGCAGAAGAAAACACTAAACAGAACAGATAGAGTCTGCCTATCCAGACTTATATGTGAACACCACCCATCCCTACAGTCATACAAACACAGACTGGACCACACAACCCCAAAAATATGTCTCCTCTGTCAAGTTTCTCCACATGACACTAAACACGTGTTGCTGCACTGCCAGGATCTGGCCGTGCAGAGGTGGCAACACAAGATACACACCACAACACTACTTTGAGAGGACACCGTGACGGTGGCTAGCTTCTTGCGTGATACTGGTTACCTGAGCTAGCAAGAGCCGGGGAACGACGACAACAACAACTGCTCATCTAACAAAGTTACCTGACCACTTGCTCACCTAACAAAGTTCCCCCTGCAGGTGACCCAGGGTCCAACATCGATGACCCTGTGTAGGGGGGGCGAGACCTCAGGGGAGACGTACACGGCGCTACCAGCACCCTCACCGCGGGTGATAAGCTGACCAGCTCTGTACAGTGGGCACAGGGAGTCAGAGGCAAAATTTTTACGTTATGTTTTAGTAAAAACCACCACAATGAGAAGGGGGAAAGAGTCAAAACATAGACTCTGTTTTTTAATTCGCAGCGAGCAAACGAGTTTCTATGCAGCCAAATGGGGTCAATAAATCAATGCGTAAAGTTTTAATGGAGCGACCACACTTATTAAAATACGTAACGTTCAATTATGTGAGTCCAGCTTTCCAAATTGTCCGACTGTGCTTATGTTTGTTCACAAACTGCTGATATCGCTACATTTGTTCAAGTGGTGGGAACATCGAGACCTCATGAGCAAGAAAACTGAGAATCCTCTCCTTCCAAAATACATTTCTTGTTCATCGTAACAAATACTCTTGAAAATCAGGGTACAGTAATGAACGTACATTAGCAATAATTGTGGACACTTACTTCTAAAATTATGGCAGCCTGTGAGTTCATAATAAGTATTCAAAGCAATACATTCAGAACGAAGCAGAGTCATAAATGCATTCAGTAATTTTATTATAATTCATAGTGAGCTAATATCCTACGTCAAAACTGCAGGTCACAGTGCGGTCACAATGCAGGTTACAGTGCTGGTTCCAGTGAAGGTCACAGTGCAGGTCACAATGCTGGTCACAGTGCAGGCCACAGTGCAGGTCACAGTGCGGTCACAATGCAGGTCATAGTGCTGGTTACAGTGCAGGTCACAACGCAGGTCACAGTGCTGGCCACAGTGCAGGTCACAATACAGGTCACAGTACAGGTTTTTGTTTACAGCAGATTATCATAGTGCAGGTCACCTGTCGTAGCAGCAGGTCTGTGCAGACAGTCGCAGCTGGTGACGCTGCACAGCAGAAGTCCTCATGCAGACACTGGCGGTGGGCAGGTAGACCTCCACGTGCTCGTGGGAAGACCACAGCTCCGACCAGCTGCTCGTGGTCAAGACAGTGAGTCACACAGTCAACTGAGCATAAGAGCAGTTTAAAAATGTACAGCGCACCAGATACTGCGTTGTAGCTCTAGCTTTTAATTAAAGGTCACCTTATGGACACATATGAAGATAATTTAATGGTCATCCTACGGCCATCTAAGGAAACAATTTCAAATTAAATTTTCTTAAAGGAAGTAACCCGAGCACGGGAAGTCAGAACTTTATCTTAACATCCAGTCTATGGACTAACTAACTAAATAATGTTAGCGTCAACATCAAGCACCTCAACTAACTAGGCAAACATAACTCCGAACACAGTTCATGTATGAGAGTATCTGGAAGCTTCTATCTGGAGATGTAGCTTCAGAGCTAACACAGGCAGGAGGAAGGACGGATTGGGCGTTTGCTGATCCATTGATGGGGATTAAACCATTAAACTTTCCATTAAAACGAGATCTCCAGCTGCCAGCCTCAACAGCTAGCTGTTCTGAGCTTGCTATAGCGTCATACTAAGTCCTTGCTATATTTGGACTCCTTATTAAGCGAATAGTGAAAGTCGGTGAAACTACGGGTGGTAATGAAAACAATTAGTAAATAATAATATTTTTTCATACTGGTAAAATTGGGCAGAGAGGTACAGTAAAACTATCACAAATTATAAAAAAAATAACGGACCTGAAGGATGTGTTAGTGCCAGGGTCTGATACGAAGCCCCCGGAGGAGGTCAGGTGGGGCAGATGGCAAGGACACGATGGCAGGTCCTGCACACGCGACAGCTGGTGCAGCATGCGCTCAGCTGGTGACTTTGCCCACTCCTCGCATGGGTCGCCATCTGCAAGTATAATAAATTCCAATAATAAGTAACAATGCTTGGAAAAGACAAAATTCATATAAGTGAGGTGAGACAAACGACTACAAGGGCAGAGAGTGGGAGGGGGCCGTGAGGGGTGAGTGGAGGGAAGACCTTACTTCAGTTTTACTAACCAGTTGAGAGAAGTAGTCAACGTTGTCAAGAATAAACTCGAATTTTCAAGCTTCACTGGTCATATCAAGCCTTCAATATCATTTTGACAAACTCATTGCTTACGAGACTCGAGCCAGAGAGTTGAGGGGAATGATTATTTTGTACGCATATATTGGAGACATGAAATTATAGAGAAGTGGATTTGAAGTCGTGGAGTTGGAGTCTTAGAGTTGGAGTTATTGACTTGTAATTGGGGAGTTGAAGTCGTGGAGTTGGAGTCTTAGAGTTAGAGTTGTAGACTTAAAATTGTGTATTTGTAGTTGTACAATTGAAAATATGCAAGTTTTTAACTGTGGCTTTGGATTCTTGCTTTTAGAGTCATAGAATTAAAGTGGCATGGAAGGGACTATGGGTTCAATGATTTCTGGGCTTCACAATTGGGATCAATTTTCTTGGAATAAATCGTGTTGACAATAAACAAATACATAAACAAATATAGGAAAAGAAGAGAAAATAATGAAAACAATATGTTTTTGGAACTACTCAGTAGAATGTATATGAGATAAACTTCATGTGTGATGTTTTATTCCTGCTGAAATTCTGCTTTACTTCAGAATTCTCCTGCTGCTTCCCACTTGTGAATCGTATACTGATGAGTCCTCGTTCGCAGAAAGCGCTTGAAATGTAATTAAAATTTTTCTGTTCGGTATCAGTCGGGAGAAATAGCTCTTTATCGTTCCATTACATATTACCCTTACGTACATTAATAAGTATGAATGCTGGGTCAAGTATATGTGTTGGTGCAAATAAATTTGAAGTGAATTTTACTCCATTGATTTTTGAAGTAATTAAAATTATTATGAAAAATTAAAAAATTATTAATGTTCTGCACACAAGAAGAATCAAGGTGATTCATGCTATAAATGTAAGCGAGATAAACGGATATCGGGATCAACGCAGATACCGAAACACAAAGGGAGAATTCCGTAGATTGTTTCCAACATTGTTCCAAAGAGGAAAAAGACCTCAAAATAAAATTTACTTTGCATCTTCATGAAACAAATTTGCGGATTGTAGAAAAATAAAGATAGCTGTGTGTGAAAGGGAATACAGTCTTAAAATAACTACAAAATTAGGGATCTTCTGCACTCACCAGTTCTAGGAAGCGTAGCTGCAGATTGCTTTTGTACGTTCTCCAGCCTCTGTACGAGCATCTCCACCAGCTGGCGTGCCATCTGTACAGCGGCAGTTCTGTTGTCAAAAACTGAGCTTTGCAAGAGGTTGTCCACCCCAACAAGTGTCTCGAAATTGATAACGAACGCCTCATAATTTTCTTTTGCACTTTCTGTCTCAGAGGAGACTGTTGAGGCTCGTGGGAGGTGAATGTCCTGTGGCGGCGCTGAAGTAAACAAGTCTTGATTCTCGTCAACCAACTCAGTTTTTACTTCTTTACTGGTCTGCAGAGGTGATGATGAACGCCAGTTTGTCGTGCCTGCACCACATAGATGCTGTTTAACGGGGTGCTAGGACGGTGCTGCTACACACCTGATACAATGATGTAAAAACGCTGCTAAAGCGTTGCTACATACCAACGTTACTACAGACCTGTTACAGTGTTGCTACAAAGGGGTTACTATAAGATGTGCTTCTACAGAGCTGCTGGATCTGCTACATTGCACTAACTCTAGAATATGCTACTACAGAGGTGCGACAGCGCTGCAACACGGCACGTACTCTAGGATATGCTATTGTGCGGCTGTGCTATGGAGCAATTACTGTGTTGTTACAGTTTACTCACTCTGACACATGAGCACACATGCAGTACACATGCAATTCTTACAGAGGCTTCTCTCCTTGGCACACGTACATAGTTCACCATCTGACCTAGTATTTTGAGTTACGACTACCACTTATCGGAATTCTTGGTTATTGTTCGACGTTCTACGCTAGACGAGCGAACTCACAAGACCAATGAAAGCCAATCAATATAGTAAAGACTGCATCAGTTATTATTCAACACAACGATTTATTCAGCAAGCCACGCAAAATCTCCGATGCAGAAACAAAACTGTTCCTCCTCAGCGTACTGCTGTCTCTACACTGTTTGGGAATAAAGTTGAATCGTTGGCTACTTAGAATGAGTGCGATGATGTATTGAAACATTATCATCTCTGTTGATATCAAAACTTAAACGTACGTACTGTTTCGAAACGAAAATAGCAAAAAACTATTTTTAAAATTATGTCAAGGTATACCACGAAAGCTTGTTATATTTGCCTTTTGAAATTCGAAGCGTCTAAAACTTTGGGCAGCATCTTTATGATAGCCTAAAGTTATAAATTCAAAACTGTTCTAAACACTCTCAATTTAGCCTTTCCAGCAGGGAGAAAGAAACTTTTTGCCTCTTTAACTGAAAAATACAAGTATTTTTCGATATTTAGATTAACAATACGCTACTGCATGAACGCTTCCAACATAAATATTGAGATTATCTCCAGTATGTAGTATCTAGTAAGGCTTACAGACGAAATTTAACGGTTTTTTGTCGTACCTGTACATGTACGGAATTTATTAACTTACCAAATATTATCAGCCTCAGAGATGCTACCTAACACGACGTATCATTGATTTTCATCCCTTAAAAACCTTAAATGAACGGGAAACCACAAAAAACTTCTAGTATGAGAATGGCACGGATTTAGTAACGTAAATGAATAAAACCTAATAGGTTTCATAGCTGAATAGCCCATAAACGCAGTGTAATTGCATGCATATGGATGTACTCGTATGTATGTAAAAGAACAAATCAAGATACTCAAATATTTGTACCATATTCCGTAGACTTATCTACACTTCTTCATATGATGGTCTGTTCACATCTGTAATTTCTTTTGCTTTTTTGAAATTATTGAATAATATGTTGCTAATAATAATGATATATTGTTAGAAATAAGAATAAATCGGTAGTAATATTATGTAACATCGCTAGTGATAAGAAGAGGAACAAAACGACACAGCCGTAAAGCTGTTCCATTCAAAAAATACATCACGTATATTTTCATTTTAGTGCCTCAATACTGTATATCAACATTCTATCGGGCGCAAGTTTGAAAGTGCTTAGCAAAATTAAAATAACTGTACCTGTCAGACTAGTTGCACCCGACGGAGGGTTAAATGAGACTGCAGAGCAATGCTGTTCTTTCGTAGTGTTAGGCAAGATTTATAGTTACACTTCAGCAGTAAGAAGTAAAGTCTTTAAATAAAGCGGTGTCATATATCTTGAAAGGAATTGTATTAAAAAATTATTTTCAACCATAAAATTTCCTCCTAATATTTGACAGGCTCCAAAGAAACAGTCTTTGATTAAGAAACGCATCTTCAGGACTCTTCGTGCTAGATGCTGCAGGTAAACTTCTTTATTTTATCGAGATATATCAATTATTTTAATTTTTCTATACATGTAAGTATATGATTAACATATAGCGCTATTCAAGCAGCCTTTACTTTCCAATGAACTAGCAATAAAATAGATATTTTTTCTCACCTGCAGCACTCACCGCCGACCGATGGCTCTCACCCTCGCTAGATGTAGACGACAAATTTGTCTCAAATATTTTTGGGCCAGAAGAGATACGTCTTCCCTCAATAATAAAATTTGTCACATTCACGCGAGGAAACATTGAAAACAAATCCTTATCTGGTGTTCTACTTTTGTCAGAAGTGAGATTTTCGTTGTTTATGCCACTGCCTGTTAGCGGAGCGTGTACTGATGGATCATCGTTAGCAGGTAAGACTTGAATAGAAACTTGGATCTTCCTATTTGTCGCCTGTTGAGAGGCGCGATTCGTGCTGACATCGACACCACCGAAACTGGGGACTGCAACACCTGCCTCTGCCATCACAGATGTGTGAGGCACCACTTGGGGGAGAAATCGGTCGAAAATTGAGGAACGAGATTGAGCAGGCAAGGTTCCTCCTAAATGGAAGGTTGCTGGGTCGTTCATAAGCACTTTTATGCTGTCCTGGTTACTGGTGCCACGCCCGGGAATCTCAGAAGAGTCTCTTTGCAGCACAAATGGAGGTGTGTAACCTCCGGTCGAGTGAACTGGGTTTGTGTACTGACGTTCAGCGTACGGCTCCATGTTGACGTGACCACTTGTGTCTGGCTGCTTCTGGCGGGGATGATGTTGTTTAATGAATATTTTTGCGTTTTTATTAAAATGAAGTGGTTGTCCGATATGACCATGGTCGCGTCGGAGCCCATCAGCAACGTTCGAATAGAGCACTAAATGGCTGAAGTCTTCGTTGAGTTTTTTAATACTGTCAAGAGGCTTGCCAGGGTCACTGGGATATTTTGTACCCTGGTCTAGGTTGTGTACTGAAGTGATTTTTGTCTGCAAATTTTTCTCTGGGCTGAGCTGAGAATGACGTAGTTGATCTCGTCCGTCTTTCTGATTATTTTTTTTCCTTCCCTTGCGTCTTTTAAATTGATTAGAATTGTCTTTCCCAACAATCCTTGATGTATGTTGACGCGGTCCTCGAGACTCGAACGCGTGTTCTCGAGTCGCAGGATTTCCTTCTTTCTTCTTTCTCCTACGTTTCTCAAATTTTGCACCTTTTCTCCTTCTTCTTCTTCTTTTGTTCTTCTTCCTACTAGATCTTCTTCTCTTTCTTCTGCCATGACTACGTTCCCTTCTAATTTTACGTTTCGAGCTTGATGATGTATATTGTTTGAGTATTTTGTGTGGACGTCTTATCTTCTGATGTGATCGCTTTCTTCGTTCGATGAATGCCGTCAAGGCAGCAGCATTGGATACCGTTTTCGTTTCATGATGTTTGACTGTGTTTTTCAAAAGAGATATATCCGTTTTACCAAGCTCTGTTTTATACCAAACTGCTAATTTAGTTCGCTCTGTGTTTTTTACTCGATCATTCAGATGAAACTTTTTCTTTTTTCTGTTTTTCGGAATGTTGTTCGACAAAAAGTTCTTCCTTTGCATCGCAAACATTGGACGACGTAAAGACCTTTTTCCTCTACTCAACATTATCATTTCGTTGAACGGATACTTCTTCATTTCCTGAAGCCCCGTTCCGTCAGACGTAGAAGCTCCGAACACTTCCGACCTTTCATCTTGAGGCAACGGATCGTTTTCTGCAGTCCACACAGACTCGTTCCGACAATTCTTTATGCGCGGAAACGGTGTTGGACTGGGAGCAGGTCCATGTTGGCCGGTTTTCAGAGAAGCAATTGCGGGCTTCAGTGGAAGGAGAAGGGGAGAAGCAGAAAGAGTCTTGTTGTGGCTTCGCTCCTGTGAGAGGAGAAACAGATCGTCAAAAGCGAAATGAGAGAAAACAAGCCACGATAAACAAAAATACGAGGGAAACTCTCGAATAATTGAATCACTGCATCGAAGGAGAACTAACAATTAATTCACGAAGAAAAGAGAACTAGCAGTGATACGCTGAATTAGGGAAATCATATTAAGAGGTTGTTATTGAATGTAATAAATAAACAAGGAAACAAAGCAACATTGAACTAACATTACAAGGTAATAAGAGCTGTCAATTACACAGCATTATAATAATAAACATTTAAACTGTGCACTATAACTGTGTTTCACTACACAAATAAAATCTTCAGGACTAACTATTAAAAAGTAAAGTATTACAAGATCTTGGATTCTCCTAAACTAAATTGAAACAAAAATCCTGAGAAATTTGCCCACTCGTCTGATATTCATTCACCAGTTTAACAATATATGTGAACTGATTTATAAGAAAGCATGAGTTGAATCAAAATCATACAATATTTTTCTTTCAACTTTACTCAAATAAACTCCCAGTTTTATTTCGATTATTCTGTTCTATTCTACATACATCGTCGATAGTCATTGCCCAATACTTCATGTCGTAGCTCATTGAAAACGAGTTTTGCTCAAGAGCCTTCGAGCTCAGTGAACCTAAATTGAAGTTTCGAAGAAATCCATTTATAGTTTGACAGAGAAGCGTGATGACGGAGAGCATCTTGGTGTAGTGGTGAGATAGCTGTACGTGTTGCATGTGTAAGACGTCGTCTTACAGATGCAGCGTCGTCTTACACATGCAGCGTCGTCTCACACATGCAGCGTTGTCTTACACATGCAGCGTTATCTTACACATGCAGCGTCGTCTTACACATGCAGCGTCATCTCACACATGCAGCGTCGTCTTACACATGCAGCGTCGTCTTACACATGCAGCGTCGTCTCACACATGCAGCGTCGTCCTACACATGCAGCGTCGTCTTACACATGCAGCGTCGTCTCACACATTGAGCGTCGTCTCACACATGCAGCGTCGTCTTACAATCGTATTGAAAGCTCCTACTGCCTCAGGTGGCATTCATACAGAGCTCGTGCTTTTTTCACTTTCTAGCATAGATTCGAGATGGACATCCATTAGTTGATTACTATAATTTTGTAAATTCAATATTGAACGCATAGAATATGGACATGATAATATTTAAAATACTAAGCTGGAGAACTGCATGTTATGTAATAATAATAAAGTGATGCAGGCTAGAGTGAGATAAAAGGAACATGTGCTTTAGTAAATTATTTGACAGACACAATAAATCTATCTTTTGTGCTCCTTGCATGGAGAATTTGTTTAGGGATAATATTCTTTGGCACTAAATGCATAAAGCTTTTACTATGTATTTCATGGATAAAAGTTCATGTGAAGAATTTTCCTTGGTATTTGTATGGTAATTGTAATACGGGATGTTGAAAACAACGAAGGTTTGACCGTAGCACATAACAGCCTCATAATTATGCTCAACAATAAGTTGAAAATTAGAAATTGTTTTGTTCATGAGTTCACGTCCTATGCACAGCAGCGGAGTTGTGTCACCCGATACTCTTCATTAGATCTGAAGGTGTGCCGCTGTGGGGAAACTCGGTGATAAAAAATATTCCAGTTTACTTCATTAAGACCACGCGTAAGTCAGTTATTTTGAAAAAAATAAAGTCTCACACGTAAGTCAGATAACAGTGATCTACTTGCATGAACAAATCTTGACTCTCTGATATTAGATCCTGGGTCCACGTGTTCTCGATGAGGAGATGAGAATGAGTTTATTGAGTTCAGACTATTTATCAACAACGCTTAAATAGAGATTGCTATTTTTTAACAATAGAGCTAGAAATATGAGTACGCAACATTAAGTAAAACCTTTATTACATATCAGAACCGTCACGTAATTTTCAGATATAAGACATGGAGCTTTGATAAGCATGTGTGAGCCATGTATAGTCGGAAATGATCTCGGTGTGGCACAGAGCCCAGTGTGCAAAACATGGTAGCAATTCCCGTGGAGTTACAAGAAAACGCCTCTCAATTATGAAACACTACGGGTGGATCGTGTTTCCAGCACGCCACTTGATCAAATTAGGAACTGTTGGGTGCCAGAAAATGGAGAAGGGTTTGTAGTTAGAAGTTCTTGATATAAAGATTGAGTGAAGGCAAACGGCTCGGGCTGACGAGGCCTAATGATAGGCCTAGGCTCTGTCTGGGGTAGCAAAGACGCCGAACTGATGTACGCTGATATGAAGGAAGTCACGCGACAGTTTGCAACTCACAAGTACAATGCACAGGGAACAACGTACGTGATTATGCTGAGGTATGCTTACTTTGCATGATGATACTAGCGCATTTAAGGCAAAGTGGAAAAAGTGTCGTACACAAAGTATAAGGATTATTAAATGAATAAATAAAAATTATGTGTGTACGATTAAAAGTTTTCCATAGAAGCGTGTGAGACAAAAATGAGTACAAAATATATATATGACATGAAACATTACAGCTCAAACTACAACAGTGGTAAAGTTTCAATCTCTGTGTGTAGTGCTGCCATGTTGAGAAATAATAAAGTAAAACCTAAAAAATGATATACATATGTTGAAAAATGACAAAAATTAGACTTGAAGGGTAAACTGTGAAACAAATACACGTAGAAGGTTGAAAAGGGAAAATACAGCATTCAGAAGCTCATTACAATCGTGAAAAAATTCACGATCATTATCATGTCTTCACGATCATCCTAGTCTACATTTACGTGATGCATCGCTTGAGAACCACCGTGTAGACCTAGAAACTCACACGCAGTGGGGAACCAGTGTTTCTGATTGGATTAGAAGTATGTTTAATTACACATTAAATCATTCTTCTGAAGAGTAAGGATGTTCTCCTCTTCAGAAAAACACCCAGATGCCTCAGGTCTACCTAGTGTAGAGCAGGAGAACAGAAATAATAAAGTGTAAACCTGAAGAACAAGTTCTCATGAGAAAATGAAATGGAACCTAATTGTGCTACAGCATGGAATTAGCTTCTATCACGGTTAAGTTTGGTGAGTCTATGCGCGTTTTGTGTAGGAAATAAGTAAGCAATTTCGCTCCAAGTCAGTAAAAAGAAGCTGACTATTTGAAAATCGTTACACTTGAAAATGAAAGGCAATTTACTTATATTTAAGTTGAAATTGATTTGCAACACCGCACAGGAATGTTACAGGTGACCGTACGAGATAACTAGAACTATAGAAAGAAGTTAGCAAAAACTAAAAATTTGGTATCAGAAAAAACTATTAGATTTGCGAAAGATACATGGGAAATTTTTCTATAGAGACTGTTTTTCCCAGCACTAGCTGCAGACTGCGTCCTGACCACACTGCAGACTGCGTCCTGACCACACTGCAGACTGCGTCCTGACCACACTACAGACTGCGTCCTGACCACACTACAGACTGCGTCCTGACCACATTGCAGACTGCGTCCTGACCACACTGCAGACTGCGTTCTGACCACACTACAAACAGCGTCCTGACCACAGACACAAGAGTTCAACAGACACAACAGTCCAACAGACACAACAGTCCAACAGACACAACAGTCCAACAGACACAACAGTCCAACAGACACAACAGTCCGACAGACACAACAGTGCAACAGATACAACAGTGCAACAGACACAACAGTCCAACAGACACAACAGTCCAACAGACACAACAGTCCAACAGACACAACAGTCCAACAGACACAACAGTCCAACAGACACAACAGTCCGACAGACACAACAGTCCAACAGACACAACAGTCCAACAGACACAACAGTCCAACAGATACAACAGTCCAACAGACTCAAAAGGATGACCACACGACGGTGTGCTGCCACTAATGGATAAGACGAAGGCGATGTACGCACGTCAGTCAGCCTAACCCCGCCGGGAGGAGGTGTAGGAGGGAGGGGGAGTGAAGGTGTCGCACGTCAAGGTGTGGCGGACACGCGTGATGGACGAGGTCGATTATGGCGCCTTCACGGTCACCTGACCTCCCCTCCTCACGTTCCTATCCCCACACCCCTGCCCTGTACACGCAGACACGTCGTGGTCTGCCTCGTGTAAGAGGGGATGTGTGAGGAGCAGTATGAGGGGTTGTATGACGAGGCTGGATATCATAAGTACGGGCATTCCGAGCAACGCAAATAAAGTACAGTAACTTGAGATTCGAGTTTTATTCGTTCTGCAGCTTAGTTCATACGTCGATTTACTCGCATGTCAAATAACTTTTCGCTTTTGAAATTAACCGAGTTTTAATCTGTTTTAACCCTATTACGTGCTTCTTCACATATGCTGGTCTCTGACATTGTGTCTCCAGCCAGTTCTCGCTCTTTCACCTACACCAGCAGAAGCTTCTCCAGTTCCCCATGAATGTTTGTTCCTATTTGGGTGAGCATTGTAGTTCCCTGCACTTGTGTTCCACTTTTGATTCCATCCTTTTCCCTAAGGATAGTACAAATTATAGATGTACTGCGGTCACACTGCCTTTTCAATTCAAACACTCACACACCACGCTCATGTTTTCCTATTATTTCTTATTGCACTTCTATTGACAAATTTTTTTCTTATTCCCAACACTGTTATTTGTACTCATTTTCTTCAGTCCCGTGATATCATGCACTAAAAGGTAAATAAATAAAGTAATAATGTGTGAGACCACACAGTGACTCGTACCTCAAAAAAAACTCGGATGTCAGAGTGCTCGCATCTCAAGGGACTACTCTAGTTATGTTGTTGACTGCTGCACAAAAAGTATGGTACTGTAAAGTAGAGGTGGTGCAGATGTCTGCATCCACATCCGCGGATATTCACATGAATATCAAATCTGCATCCGCACCTTTTAATGCAGATGTATTAAATGATGCATTATTATAGTAAAAGGGTTCTATTTCCTCCTTTCATTTCGTAGATAATTCGAAGCCAATCAACTAAACTTTATGCTGTGTTTAATAAATACTTCTTGCAGTGCTCGTATGATACACGGGAAAAAGTTGAAAACTGATATGTGCTTGTGCAAGGGACAGACTGGGTTCAACAGGAGTGAACATGTAATGCTTTCTGAAAGTGTGTTGTCAGTTGTCACAGTGTCACAGTAGTTGAGGTCCTGCGTTCACACAGTGGGGTTCAGGTAGTCTGCATGCGCTTATACATTTTCGTTTAATGATTAAAGTCAGGTGATAAGTGATGTTATAAAGTAACTAATTATTTGACTCACTCCGGATGATATTGATGTACTAGCCATACTGTAAGTTTTTTTGTAGCGCTGATTACTGGTTACTTTATGCTGATTTAATATTAAAACGTGTTTGTCATGATAGGCAGTGGTCAACTGTTGAGGCGTTGTCTAGTGCGTGCGTTTCTTTTCTGAGTGCAATATTATTCAAAGACAGTATGCTAGTTATTTCTACTACTCAATGAAGTGCCTACTTACTTTACGTACTGATATTGTCCAACAATTGACAGCACATTGCTGACCAAACTGTTTAAATAAATATTTACATTTTTACAGATATAATGACTCCTGAAGCAAAGGAAGGACAGAAGTATTCTAAAAACCTTTATAACGATGTAGCAAAATATAACACCAGTAACACAAACTATTCCCATAATTGTAGAGGTAAAACATCATTCCGTAACCACTTGATGGTGGTTACGTAATGACGTTACGTAACTACCCAATACCAATTCCCAATTACGTGACCACCCAATCCCAATTAGTTCAAGGAGTTGAGAGAAACAGAAAAAAGTACTACAAAGGAAAAAAATGTGTAGTCACAGGCGCCGTCAACAAGTAAGGAAGTGAGCAAACAGCAGACGTTAGTGACCTGTTTAAAGAAAAATAAATCATGGGACAAAAAGGATGATGGAACAAAGTTACTGCATGCGAAAATTGCTGAAATGATAGTGCTAAACGACTTTCCCTTCAGTCACATGGCTTGCCTTTCAGTCAGAGGCACAACTTGCTATTAATTAGATACAAGTGTTGAATGTTTATAAGTAGCAGCTTTTTCCGAATGGGTAGTGGCTGGCAAAGAGGTTGGTGGGGTGCATTTGAGTTGAGTCGAGTCCCTGTCCTGCAACCTGGTAACACTGATGAAGTCACTCAATGCTGATACTTTTAAATTTAAGCTATTTTGGTAATAATTTTTCATTGCATAATTCAATTTATGACCTCACTAAATTACTAAACTACCTCATTCATTAGTTGCATTCATTGAATGAATTATTTCTTCCGACATTATAACTATTTTTCTTCACTATCTGTAGCTGAAACTCATTTCTTCGTAGCTTATTATAAAACAAGGTACGACATCCACATCTGCGGATATTTAAATTCAAAATCTGCATTTGCATCCGTGGATGTTAAAAAATCCACATCCGGACCATCTCTACAGTAAAGTATGATGCTGTAAATTATGGTATTGTAAAGTATGGTGCTGTAAAGTATGGTATTGTAAAGTATGGTGCTGTAAAGTATGGTATTCTAAAGTATGGCCCTGGATTTCACACATACCCTCATATAAGAAAAGTGAGAAGAGAACATTTTTGCATGATAAGAATGACAGAAATGACAGGAGTCATATGAGTGAATGGAATGATATGAGAAACACACTCCCTCACCCCACACTCATTTACCCCACACTCTCTCACCCCCACACTCCCTCACCCCCACACTCCCTCACCACACACCCCCTCACCCCACACTCCCTCACCCCAC
>VCRD01004749.1:0-17993 GCA_006783055.1 Trinorchestia longiramus
CCACCTGAAGAGGTTGCAGTCAACACCCAGACCTCCACCTGAAGAGGTTGCAGTGGTGAGATTGATGACCTGGCCACTGACGAGGGAAGATGCAACGCTCGTGCTGCTGAGGCTGTAAGCATCTACACCCAGTGATGCCTCCACCTGAAGCATTGCCAACCACAAGCTAAACAAAATTTGTTAGCTTACATTGATGCCTGGCACATTAGTGCACCAACAACACACAAGTAACTATATTTGTGAAACACAGCACACAAGTAACTATATTTGTGAAACACAGCACACAAGTAACTGTATACTTGTGTCCTAACAGCACACAAGTAACTGTATACTTGTGTCCTAACAGCACACAAGTAACTGTATACTTGTGTCCTAACAGCACACAAGTAACTGTATACTTGTGTCCTAACAGCACAAAGTGTGTACAGGGCAGGCCAAAAATAAAGTATATACTCTTTGAATTAGAATAGTTTGTTTTCTGTTCAGCAGAGGAAATAAATACAACCACCATCATAAATACTAAGAAAATAAGAATTCATTTACATATGCTACACATTTTTAAACTGAGCTTCTCTGGCTTCAATGCAGCAGCATAACTGACAATCAAAATAACATTAAGTTACATAAACTTTCACTGGGTGTAGCTGCAATGACTTCCATTGCTTTCTCTTTTGTGTCAGTCATACTATATGGACTTATGCTGAAAACCTTCTCCTTCACAATGGACCCATAGATAAAAATTTGAGACAGGTCTGAAGATTTTGATAGCCACAAGATGTCTCCATTTCTTAAAATTACCCATCCAAGAAAACAAGTCCATGGCATTGCCTCTATGCAAGAAGATATTCTTCAACATCCTGTAGATGGATTTCTTTGGTTCCAGGAGGACGGTGCTCTAACCCACACTTCAAAATACACCATGGACTCGTTGAAATTTCTTTTTCCTGGCTGAGTTATTTCAAGGAATTTGGAGGCCCTATAGCCACCGAGATCTCCAGACTTGTCTTCCTCAAATTTCTATCTATGGGTCTTTGTGAAGGAGAAAGTTTTACTGAACAGCTACTAAAAGCTGCAATTATGAAACTGCAACCAGAAGCTTGAATTATAGAACTGCTACCACAAGGTGATTGCTGCAAACAATTTAAAAAAGATTCTGTAGTCAAAACAACAAAGGCAAAATGAAATCCCAGCAAAAATTATTCTCTGTGGATAAAGGTTTAACTAATTTCAAAATTAACACATTGAAGTCAAATGCAGCTTCAACATCACATTCCTAATGCCATTCCTGCATGACCAGTGGGCACACCATATTTGATGCTATTTCATGTGCATCAAACAAGCCAACTTCCATCAAGGAAGCTAACCCCCATCAAGCATCAACCCTTAGCCTCTTTAACCCTAGAATATCTATCCACCAAATGCAGAGTACTTTTGGACTACCCTGTGCACATTTGTTCAGTTCCTATCATTATCTTTAATATATCTAGATATTTCATCATATCCAATAAATAATACATTTTAATCTTTAATACATATCCTATCTTAATATATCCTAATCTTTAATATATATCCATAACCCATTGTAATATATCTTAATCTGTTATACCTGTGTATAATAAAATAATTAATTCCAAATTGACAATTTTGAAAAAAAATCAGATTAAGGATAAAAGACAAGAGATCTTTACTTTCCAATCTTCAGTTTGTTGCTTCTTTGCTTTACATGAAATGTAATTATCATCTGTTAGTGAATTTTTTAAATCAAGGTAAACAGGTGGGAAATATTTCATGGGTTTGTGCTTGCAGTGTTAACTGCTCAGTAAGTGGGACAGGATTTGTGCCACCATGCAGCAATGATCACTGAAAAATGGCAATTTCAAATCCCATCATGTATTAAAAATCTAGAGATAAAAACTTGCTCAAATTTGAAAGTCCATAGATAGAGCAACATGCAGTAGAATTCATTTAAAACAGCACTCGCTGGCCAAGTTTTATGTATTTATTCATTGTTTTTTTCTTTAAGTGCCTTAAGCAATTGATATTATTTTCCTTTTATGTCTAGATTGTCTATGAATTTTTTTGATTACTTAGGTGATATTAACCAGCAACTGCAGAGTGCCATGGGTGCCGGTTAAAAAGACTTCTACTGTACTAGAATTATACAGGGTGGCCCACACATTAATGACCCTGTTAAAAATGCTATAACTTGAATAAGTGTCAACTGTTGGTAGTATAAATACATCAAAAAATAACTTGAAAATCCCCTTTTCTATATAAAAGTAACCTCATCTCTCTACCATTATTAGTTTTATAGTTATAGCATTTTTAAAAAGGTCAGTAAGTTAAGGACCACCCTGTATAAGCCTGCTGTGTTGGTGGCAGCTTTTGGTTCAACAGAAGCGAGTGCTGGATGCACGTTTCTAGGACACAAGCACATGAGGCCAGACCAATGAACATGAAATGTACAAAGTTAATTTTGTTTCTATGCAGAAACTATTGCCCTATTTCTATTCTGACTTGCAAGATTCATGGGATTTTTGAGTGTAGATTACATGCGAATAGAAGTCATTTTCAGTTTTTGGCCTTGAGATAATGATTGACTTCAGCTACATGCTGGCAATGCTAGCTGGTAAGTCAACTTGACATATCAGAAGAGTTATATAACTTCAATACTGTGAAAGCATTATTGAACTCCACTAAATACTTTACCAACACACTGTACAGTTATTATCAGTTCTATGGGTCTAATATCAAATAAATTGATTTTATTCACAACCCATGCTATAAGTTAAAATTAGTCTACACATGAGACAACAATATTGAAAAACTGTGGTAGAAAAACTGTGATTGAAAAAATGTACAGGCAAACACAGGAAAATAGCACAGGAGAAGCCATCCGTGTGCTATGTATCTGTTGAAATTGTCGTACTGATCCTGAACCAGGAACCTGTCTACTAAAATAATACTAAAATGCTAACCATTCTACCTGTATTATACTTTTAAAACAATGGCATAGTATATTTAGCATTCTATCCATCATGTATAGAATAGAATATAACATGAAAACAGAGATGAGCTGTTTGGTCCACCCTTTGATTGCTATCCAAGTCCCATGCCATGGATATTTAGCATGAATACTAGATATTTACCATGGATACTTCATATTTACAATGAATATTAAACATTTATTGTAGATATTGAATATTCATAATTCAAAACCTAGCTTTAAGTTTTTCAAAATTTCTTAAACTAGATGATGCATGAGCATTTTCATTGACATTTCATAACAAAGCAAATATTTTTTATATTTAACTATATGGAAGAAATAGTTGAATTTAAAAATGAACAGTTTATAGCCAATACTAAATTAAGACTGAAAAGGCAATACTAATACTATCAACTGTTGACTGATCAGGTGGCAATGCTGGGGCTGCACCATATACTGCAAACTAGTGAGGATATAATTTAGTACTTTGTGGTAAATTTAAAAGCAATTCTTTTTCCACATATCATTTAAATCATTAAAAAAACACTCTAGTTTACTCACATCATTCATCATCTGCTGTTCCTCAACGATGTAAGTTGTGTACCCTGGCTGACCGGTATTATGGGACACCATCTTGGCTGACCGGTATTATGGGTCGCCATCTTGGCTGACCGGTATTATGGGTCGCCATCTTGGCTGACCGGTATTATGGGTCGCCATCTTGGCTGACCGGTATTATGGGTCACCATCTTGGCTGACTTGTAAGAACTTATTTCTTGAAGTATTCATCTAGCAATACTTTTGAAATATTTCTTCAGAATAAATTCTCAAAGTATTTAACAGTAATAACCTTTTAAGCATTCTTTCCATTTCAACTCGTGAAATACTAGGTGCAAAAATTCTTGAAAAGAACTAAAATGCTACTCAGCAGACACTCAATTCGAAAATCACTCATTTCTACTTTACTGCCTGGGTCGCAATCCACACAAGAACGCCGGGTTGTTTGTTTTGGTTCCGGTGCTTGAGGTTTTTCTCCTTCCAACGATTTCCCGTCTTAAGTGATATTTTTGCCTTAAAAACTTGTAAATTTTACCCGAAATAATCATCAATTNTCCCAGGCCCACTTCGTTGTGCTAGTGTTAAAATGGTTTAAACGCCGCGTGAAGGTATAGCTCCGGTGGCCGAGTGGGTAAGGGAATGGAACTACAATTGCGGTGAAGGGTAGGTCATACGTTCGAAGCCCGCTGCGCCCGTGAGTTTTTCTGTCATCTCGGCGTTTGAAGCCGAAGCCCCGCATCTTCAAAAATTTATCAATCAGCGCCTAGACAATTCTGACGTCATGAATGACGTCACCGCCTGAAAACCGTCGTTGGGGTGGTCATTGCCAACCCCCCCATATTATCGTACTTCTCTTTACTGTACTGTGTTTTTCTCCTTCCAACGATTTCCCGTCTTAAGTGATATTTTTGCCTTAAAAACTTGTAAATTTTACCCGAAATAATCATCAATTTCGTAATTTAACATATTTCATCATTTTTATAAAAATAATGCTCGTAAGTCTATATTCACAAATAATATGAAATAAAAACTATTTTTGTATATTATCCAATTCAATATACGTGACAACATGGTTTATTTTAAATATTAAGGCTAATAGAAGGTTGGACAGCACTAGTGGACTACTTGCATTTTTTCCCGTGGGAAAAAATGCAAGTAGTCCACTAGTGCTGTCCACCCTTCATATAGTAAACTACTGGATCGTAATCGCCTCTGTCAGCGCTGTGTTAGCGACAGCACGGGAGTGGACTACTTGCATTTTTTCCCGTGGAAAATATATTATATTTACCACGGGAAAAAATGCAAGTAGTCCACTAGTGCTGTCCACCTTCATATAGTAAACTACTGGATCGTAATCGCCTCTGTCAGCGCTGTGAACACCGAACAAAATGCAAGCCTATAAATTTCTAATGAAAGCCATCGAAACTGAGAGCAGAACAAATAAAAACCACTACAGAAATTTTATCGACGAGAACAGTGGTAGACTTGATCTTTTGGTAGACAAATACCTACATAATAAAATATTCGATCATGCAGCCGGGGACCTCATACCGCAAATTACTTCCAATGCTCTACAAAAACCGATCCATATCTACAGCGAAAGGGACGGCGGCATATGGAATACCCTAGAATGAATCGTATCAAAATTAAACATATCAACGTGCGAAGCCTCAATGACAAATTGGATGACATCAAAGTAATGATAATAACTGAAGACATTGACATTTTATGCGTATCTGAGACATGGTCTGTTCCCAGAATTCAAAGCTCACATTTTAATATCCCAGCTTATTCACTTTACCCAAACGATGGCAAAAAAACAATAGAGGTAGCGGATCTTGCATTTACATCAAACAGGTCTACACAACATCACAGATTTTGGAAAAAGAAATGTGTGAGGGTATAAAAATGGTATGGCTCAACGTGCAGGTAAAAAAAGTACAAATCTTTCATCATTGACACTGTTTACAGACACCCATCTGCTTCTTTACAATCATCTTTAGAGTTTATTCAAAAAACTCTTAGAACAATTTCAGAAACCAAAAAATTCTTCTATGCTTTCGGTGATTTCAACGTAGATCTGACTAATAAAAGTAATAAGCTAACCAAAATGCTAAATAGAATTAATCTATCACAAATGGTCCAAGAACCAACTCGCATAACAAAAACTTCCAAAACTCTATTAGATCTAGCAATTACTAGTAATCCTAAAGCAATAATCAGCACTGAAATATCACCTTCAGTATCCGACCATCACGCGGTAAAATGTTTAATTAATGTAACAAAAGAGAAACCGAAATCCTGCTTAATTACCTACCGTATGAAGACTCTATACACACCAGAACTATTCCAGGAAAAACTATGGGATAGGAGGAATGAATTTCAAGGTATGGAACTCACTGATGATGTTGACAGTCAAGTCTCAACTTTCAATCAGAATTTCTTAGGAGTCTTAAACGAATGTGCACCATACACCACAAGGAGAGTTAACTAAAGCATACCGCCTGGATAACGGATGAAATAAAACAATTATGCGAAGTGAAAAAAAATTACTTATACGAATTTAAATGTAACAAATCGAACAACTCTCTACGAGACCATTATAAACATCATGCAATGGCTCTCCGCAAAAAAATTAACGAAACAAAACGAAAGCACTTCCAAAAAGAACTACAAACAGCAAAGAAAAATCCAAAACGAAACTGGGAAATCATCAAAGAAATAGCACAGTGCAAAGACATAAAAGAAGAGAAGAAATTCGAAAATCCATTGGAAACAGCCACTAATTGAAGGGTGGACAGCACTAGTGGACTACTTGCATTTTTTCCCGTGGTAAATATAATATATTTTCCACGGGAAAAAATGCAAGTAGTCCACTCCCGTGCTGTCGCTAACACAGCGCTGACAGAGGCGATTACGATCCAGTAGTTTACTATATGAAGGGTGGACAGCACTAGTGGACTACTTGCATTTTTCCCGTGGGAAAAAATGCAAGTAATCTACTAGTGCTGTCCACCCTTCAATTTCAATACTTTCTTCTCTGAAGTTGGAGCAAAAGTCTTCGACGAACTATCCAAATTCACTACAGATAAACCTGTGGATGTTGGCCTTAATCCTGCTCAATTACTAAATACAACTAACACATGGAAACCAAATCCAGTTAGTCTACAGGAAATACACAAAGTCTTATACTCGTTGAAAAACACAAAGGCAGTTGGACATGACAACGTAAGCCTTCAATACATCAAAGACAGTTTCAATTTTACAGCACCATTGCTTCATTTGATAATCANCGACAAACAAATTCCCGGATCAGTGGAAACATTCCATAATCAAACCGCTGCATAAAGCAGGTGACATCAATACTGCATCAAATTATAGGCCAATTAGCCTTCTACCAGTCTTATCCAAAATACTAGAAAAAGTAATATCTAACCAACTCTCAACACATTTGAACAAATCTAACTTACTTCATCCAAACCAGTGTGCTTACAGAAAACATACCAGCACTCAAGATGCGCTGCTTAACATCACCGAGAAAATATACAGTGACATTGACACCAAGAACGTTACTCTCTTGCTTTTGCTTGATCTCTCCAAAGCTTTCGACAATGTTGAACATAAACGGCTTCTGCAGAAAATCTCTAACTTAGGAATCGGCACACAGTGGTTTCAGAGCTATCTAGCAAACCGCTCTCACGCAGTCCGACTAGAAAACATAATTTCATCACCCATACAAAACGATTTCGGCGTTCCACAAGGTTCTATTCTCGGTCCACTTCTGTTCTCGATTTTCATCAATGATTTTCCATCCAGGCCGTCAAACACGAGAATTTCTATGTACGCAGATGACGTGCAAATTGCAATGACAAGCGCACCGGCCAAACTATCTCAGACAAAATCAAATGTTGAAATACTTTTAAAACACGTAAAATCATGGTACGACCAAAATGGTCTCAAGCTTAACGCAAGCAAGACACAGTGCATCATTTTTGGTTCCAAGAACACAATAAAAAAGCTCCCGAATTTAACTTTAACGTTAGGAAATGACATTATTGAACCAGTAGGAAAAGTAAAAATTTGGGCTTCTGGTTTGATCAATACATGTCTTTCACATCCGACGCGGAGAAAACATGCAGCAAAATTAACGGTACCACATTGATGTTCCTTCACCGCGTGAAGAACATGCTTGACGAAAAAACTAGATTATTAGCTATCCAATCTTTAGTGTTATCACGCTTTGACTACTGTGACTTGGTCTGGGGAGATATACCTAAAGGTCTTCAAAAAGAGCTACAGAAATGTGTGAATTTTGCTGCTAAAGTAGTATGCAAAGGAAATTTCAGAAAGAACGATCATGCAACACCTCTCATGGAAAAGCTTAACTGGACCCCGATAGAACAAAGACTACTCATTCACAAGGTCAAATATGTATTTTCCTCTCTATATCTCCCTCAAAGTTCTGCCAATTTCGTTAAATTACATTCACCCACTACCAAGGGTGTGAAACCTGATCGACGACACGATGTTAAAATCAGTTTCCGCTCGTCCGATGCTGGACAATTGGCTCTTTCAATTTCAGGTGCATTGCTTTGGAATAAACTGCCCACGCATATGAAGAAAAACCAATCAATTAAAAATTTCAAAAAAAACGTGACATCATTTTCGCATATCAAAGTAGCAAACAAATACAGAAATCTTAGCTCCTATGCATGATTAAACAAAATTAACTTCGTAACGAAACATGTTCCATATAAGTGTCTACCATGTGTTTGTGTCACACAACTTAAGTATAAACTGAAATAGAGCTAACAATATTCAAACGAAACATACGTAAATGTCAAAGTCGTGCTATAATTCCTCAGCTCTTTAGTCAAATCGACTAATTTAATTTTATCAAAAACTGGGATGTTTTTACTTTTTACTTTTTTCTGTTAGATTTCAGGCTTATAAATTGGTGCTTTTTTAACCTGATAAACGTTAACATGTTAAAAAGGTTCAATTTTCATAGAGCACAAAAAATTCTTGATAGAAAATAAATTGTGTTTTGCCTAAAGCTAAATAGAATTTTATATGAATTAGTGTCTACTCTTCAGATTATTCTTCTTCCAAGGCTCTTAGATGTATATATGTGTGTAATCTTTTACGTTAATTTTTTACTTATCGAAGGCATTATCAAAAAATTTATCCGTCAATGTCAGTAATTGCTTTGCTACAATAAGTGACTGTGAAACCTCAGAACTTTAGTCTACTACAGCTTTTCTTATCTATATCAACATCTAAGTATTGAAAATTTGACACATTCACTGTTATATTTTATTTTTTTACTCTCTTTCTCTGATATGTAACGCCCGTTCATATTAAACACGATGTTTACAGATAACTGTAATAATGATTAAATTAAATCGATCATCAGCAAGCCATACCATACGGTCAACCAGTAATTAGAAATTACAATTTTAATTTAATAACAATCACAACTTGATGTTTTAAGTTTTGCTCTCATAATTTTCCTTTTTCGGTCTTTCTCGGATGTTAAACATCCAATTCAGTTAAATGTAATGATGTCAAGTCTAAGCTGTACCTAAAGAAAATATTTCGCTTATCACCTAAAATGCGTATAATACCTACCACGTCAGAATTTATATGTATCACCAATGATTACCTCTTAAGTCATCATTGAAAAAGCGAAGTTTCATTTGTTTCCCCATGTACATATATTTAACGTTCATTGCGTGATGTGAATGTTTACGTATGCTCGTAGGTACTGCTGTTCTATCATCTATGATACTATGCACAGAATACTTACCACTTAAGGATTTTATGATAAGGCATCTTTAAAAACCAATGCTGTTACATTTCTTATGTACCAACTTTATTGAAAATATACGTTTTTGTTTGTTTTATTTGTTGTTTAGATGCGAACATTAGTAAGAAAGTGGTGAATAACTCTTCATTTTGAGTGAGAGTAATTCCTGCAAGTACACAATGACGTTAATTAACCAATAAGGATTGTATGGATATAAAAAATGAATGTGAACAATACCATGATGCGAATTCCTCTTCCAGATTCCCGGTAACATTTAGAAACAAAAAGCCGATTCACATGTATTAATCAAGTTTTCAAAATACTGCAAATGGAGGAAATATTTGCACCAAAAGATAGGGTTCTAGAAACTAAGCAGCATTGTCTCAAATCTCGGTTTCGGAAAAGAACCAGGAGTCACAACTTGAGGTACTTTGAGAACGCTTCCACCTTCCGAGCACCATGCTTGTCTCTTTGGCTTTATTTTCATGATTTACTAGCACATTACGAAGCAGTATCTTCACCAGTGTCTCCACCAGTATCTTCACCAGTATCTTCACCAGTATCTTCACCAGTATCTCCACCAGTATTTTCACCAGTATCTTCACCAGTATCTTCACCAGTATCTTCACCAGTGTCTTCACGTGTCTCCACCAGTGTCTCCACCAGTATCTTCACCACTATTTTCACCAGTATCTTCAAATAATTTTTGCCACTAGTGAATCACACAATTGCAGTCACTCTCATATAACTCAACATAGTGTGACATTCGTAATTTTTAAAACGAGAATTCTAAGCACATAGAAATTCCAAACCTGACGCACGTAACTTTTAATCTTACATTACACACATCTTTTAGATGGTAACGTCTGTCTTGCTTATTTTAGTTGTAACAATTGAAGTCCCTAAGTATTCGTTAATATCTCTGCGCCAACATGCACGAAAGGATTTTAATGTAACCGCCAGACATTATTTCTTTACGATAATTTATACTCAACAGTTGCTTCTATTCGACTGAAGGTCAGCAATTCAAATTATTTACTCTTTTCATTCTCATATAAAATGACTTCAATAACACAAAATTTGAATAATCTTTGTCTAACAAAATGTAAATCTTGCTATCATGCGAAACGTTACCTTCACCTAACGCAATGCAGTGTTTTTCATTCACATCTTATTTGAGCAAAACAAATGACTACCAGCATGACTACGAAACATAGTGAGAAAGACGATGTTAATATTGCTTTTAGCTTGCTTCATAAAAGTTAAGCCTCCGTACTATTTACTAAGTAATAAAAGCCGTAGCTTTAAATAGATAAAGCATTCTTTAGTTCTCTAATTTTTTGTTTTTAAGGGAGTTACAGTGTGCTCGATACACAACATGGAACGACTCGAGTTTCAAGGTTGAATAGGGGTTGATTTCAAGGCACGATTTCAAGGTACGATTAGTTTCAAGGTACGATTGATTTTAAGGTACGATTAATTTTAAGGTACGATTAGTTTCAAGGTACGATTGATTTTAAGGTACGATTGATTTCGAAGTATGACTAGTTTCAAGGTACGATTGATTTAAAGGTACGATTGATTTCAAGGTACGATTAGTTTCAAGGTACGATTGATTTTAAGGTACGATTAATTTCAAAGTATGATTCATTTCAAGGTTCATCAACAACACTTTGTTATCTTAAGCTACACTTATAAGTACCGTGTAGTTTTCTCTGAATGAACGCTGCTATGATATTAGCACCTGAAAATTTGATTATCAATGAGGATTGATTCAAAGTACATGAATACTACTATGGTATTTCACGCTACATTCGCACCACTGCATAATTTCCTTTAAATGGACGCCATTTTGGTACTTGCCATCATAGAATGATGATTTTTAATGACATATGTTTCACAAGCCCTTTTAATATTTCTTGCATCAGCTGTAATGGAAATAAACGGATCGGTATTATTTTTCCCCTTCAATCTTCACAGAGTGATGGTATTATCCTGCAGAAAAACACCGACCACTTAAGTCTTCACACGCTAGTCTCGTGCATGGAAAAGCACTACGCTAATATTTGTACGTCACAATAATCCTTATTGTTAAACGTGACTCAACTCTGGCAGCTTTACAGGTAACAAACATCGAAAAATATGTCTTGCGATAGTACTTGTCTACAATTTTTAATAGATTGATTTGTTCCGTTTAAAAATAGTTTCATATGTTCTTCATATGAAAAGTACAAGTCATAAAAATACGGTATATGATACATACTTATGACCCTATGATATCTATTTCGTCTAAGTATGATAGTATAAATCCAAAATCACATTTCGACAACGTAAAATTTTAGTTTGTCGATGTTTTCGTGGAGAGAGCAGTTCTACTCGGGGTTGCCAGATGCTAAGTGCTCTTTATGGCCAAATTTGGACTAAAAGAGGCCAATTTTGTACCCCTGGTTCTATTCGATTATATGCATGTACATATACTGTAATAAAGACCGTGACATATGTAGTTGCTTTATTTATTTCTATTTCTGCAGCCGAAGATCTTATTTTGAGCAGATTATCTTTTGAATGAAGCTACGAAAGTACTTCAAAATTAACATGTATTGCATGATTATTGCACAGCGTGGGACTTGGGTATCGGATACAGTATGGGACTTGGATATGTACGGCATGGGACTTGGGTATCGGATACGGCGTGGGACTTGGGTATCCACGGCATGGGACTTGGGCTAAACGGCTCGTTTCTATTGCTTTATTCTATTCTATGAATGTAGAGTTCAAAATGTAAAAACTCTGACATCAAAAAGAAATTAGCGCTGCTTGCTTCCCCCCACCTCATGTTCACTATCATCAGTGATTGTGTGGAGTTTCTAAGTCTTTGCTTACTTTGTAATTGAACCAGAAAATTCCGGCATAAAACACTCAACAATTCTGGACCCAACAATATATTTCAATTAAGGTTTTCTTTTACATCTACGGTTGAAATTACTGGTATTTTTCCCTTAAAAGATTATTATGAACAAGATTTGTACTCTGAAGTTTGTTCATTTCTTTCGTTAGTATGTCATACTTTGTTTCTAACATCTGTCGTTCCATGCAAGTTCGGTGTAAATGCAGTTTCAACCTGCAGAAGTTTAACGATATTTCCACTCCATGAACGGAAGCTGTGGTAATTTTAACGACGGTGAGACCTTCTTTACAATTTTCAGGTGGAATCGTGCGGGGAATAAAGTTTCGTAAATTGGAACATTTGAACTTTAAAAAAGTCTAATAAATAGCTTTTGTGTACCAAATGGCAAAAGTATACCAAATAGCAAGAATGTACAGAAAAGCAGAAGTGTACTAAATAGTAAAAACATAGCAAATAACACAAGTATAACAAGCAACAAAAGTATGCCAAATGGTAAAAGTATACCAAATAGCTATAGTATACCAAATAGTATAGGTACACAAAATCATAAACAAAAGGTCACACTATGAATATAGAGGTAAAACGGAGTATAAGTTGCATCAGAAAATCGTTCAATAAATGATTCAAACTGTCTATGGGAAACTATAAAGACGGTCAACTAATCAGTAAAAAATTTGTACAG
Source organism: Trinorchestia longiramus (assembly GCA_006783055.1). NCBI lineage: Eukaryota > Metazoa > Arthropoda > Malacostraca > Amphipoda > Talitridae > Trinorchestia > Trinorchestia longiramus. The sequence continues at coordinate 12,944 of VCRD01004749.1, forward strand.
ATCTAAACCTCCACGGTTAAAATTGGTCAAAAACTATTGGCTTTAAATGATTGAAAAATAACTTTGAAAGCTTAAAGTTCTGGGCAACATGGTAAATTAATTGGAAATATAAATGTTTAGTTAAATGAGTACTCGTGTTACTTATCAACTTGAATACTCAAGTAAAAATCTCGTAAAAAATAATTGTTCTTATCAAAAAATAACTCATTAGCAAATCATTATACAATAATTGATTGATTCGTTCCATTTTTAATCTATCATAAAAAAGCTAGGAGCAGCAGTAATTTTTCAAACATTTATTCGTTCAAGAAATGAACAAGTAATTTAAAATTCCCCATGACGGCGAACGAAAACGAGTAATCATTCGAGTCAATTTGTTCAAAGAAAAGAATGGCCGCCACAGGTCGAGAGGACTTGGGTTCAATTCCTGTAGCTGCCTTGATCTGTTTCCGCCCGATCATCGGCGGACGAGAAACACGTCCAGTATGCTGCGACGCTGGACGCTCGGAGTAAGACTAAACTATCATCAAGCTCATCAAAGCTCCCCTACGAGTCTCTACGTCAAGTTGCAGCACCGAGGACGGGATTAGTCGCTTGGAATATCATCAAGAATTGAAAATCCAATGTGCTTGTACTGTATACATGATTGAAAATAACGTTATTTTCTTTTTTTCGATCAGTTATTAAAGAACAAGATATGTCAAGTTGCAATAAAAGAAAAAATATGTTTTGAGCTAAAATAAAATAACAAGATATTTCAAGCTGTAATACGAGTAAACGAACAAAATATTTTAAGCTACGATAAAAAAAAACGATATTTTAAGCTAAAATAAAAGAACAAGACAGTTCAAACTGTAATACGAGTAAGAGAACAAAATATTTTCACCTACGATAAGAGAACAAGATATTTTAAATTGCAATACGAGTGAAAGAACAAAATATTTTGAGCTAAGATTAAAGAAAATATGTTTTACGCTAAAATAAAAGAGTGAGACATTTGCAGTTGAATTGAAAGAACAAGATATTTGAGGCTGAAATTAACGAAGAAGACTCGGCCACACCTTTTATTGCCAGCACCGACACAAAGACGTCTTCAGGAGAAGGCGCTGGAGGCCTGGGGCTGTAAGTTGGAGGGAGTCCGACCACTTCCCCTCCATTCCATCCCTATCTTCCTCCTTATTTCACCCCCCATCCCTCCTCCATCCGAGGCATTTCCGCTCCACCCTCCAAACTTGACTTTGTCGAAACCTTCGTTCAGGTGAGAGGGCGGACGTGCGCGGGATCAGTTTTGTATGACAACAAGAGTATGAGTGACCGAAACTTCTCCAGTCTTACGTGTGAATAAAACAGTCGTACGAGCGTGTGCTGGTTCTCCAGGTCAACTTATTAAGTACTAAGAACTAAAGATTCAATACATATAGATCTAATGTGTACTTCATTAGAATAAAGTTTCTTTCATATCAGAACTAGTTTCCTGGGGTATATATTTATGTGGCTAGAATATTGCTTGTGTATATAACTTCAAGTTGGAAGTGATTTCGTACGAATGATGTGTAACACACATCGGTGTTCTATTCTCTGTTTCAGAGAATTTGCATCATAAAAGAATCATACAAACAATTCAAATGCATCCTTAGACATTCTAAATTAATAAGTGGATCACAGAATCTAGATTATTGCGATATAAACACTCATTCATGAAAAACGGTATACCAACAGATACAATTACAGCTGCACCAACTACAATGTTTACAGCTGCTCATCAATGGTTACAGCTGCTCATGAGATCAGCATTCTTGTACCAAGCAGGATGGGAACAGTCGCAGGAAGCATGATCACTAGTCTTAAGGTGTTAGTATTAAGACTCCGAAAGTCTTTGCATATTTCATGCGTATGTGAGTGAAATATTTATATTTTTCTTCGTTTCAGGACAAAGGGCAATTGAGTTTAGATATGAATGTGTCCCAGTTATTTTTTGATATCCCTAGTCGCATAAAAAACTAACCACTGCCTTTACTCTCGCGATGTTAATTAAAGTGTCGGTCAATAAGGAGATTTGGCAATGCTATGCAGTTATTATGACCGATAGAATTAAAAGGAAATGTTACATGATTGTATTTATTTAACTCATCCAATGAGTACTAAATAATAATTTGACTATAGAAAACAACAGTTAGAATGTGTGTTTGGGATCCTTGCAGTTACAGCATCATTTACAACAAACTATAAAAGATTATTGCTGCTCATACTTGTGCAGCTTTTGATTGCTCGGACTCGAGCAATCATATACCGTTATCTTAATGTGCATGTGAAGATAAAGTTGTCTCAACGAATGTAAAGATACAGTTGTCTTAATGTGAATGTGAATATACATTAGCTTAATGTGAATATGAAGATACGGTTATCTCAATGTGAATGTCATAATGTAGGTGTCTCAATGTGAATGTGTATGAAATGGTTAAATTTTAACACACCTAAGCCATTTAAAAAAACATACAAAATGAGAAGTCCAACAATTTTTTCATTTTATGAACTAAAATGATACTGCACTAGCGAGGTAAATTTGTAATATAAAGGCCGATAATGAATCTCAAAACTCACTGGCGCAAGTCTATCCAAAATCTGCTCAATCCACGCTCAGCCTCCAACTTCTGCAACACAAATTACTACAAATCTATATCAAAGATAACGAATCCTTCCTTAAATTTGGGGCAACCCAGCAATGCTTGTTTGGATCGTTTGTTAAATTGAGCACGACGGTCTCAAACTGCACCAGAAGAGATTCTTTTTACTGGAAACTATTGAGTGAACAACCAGGAGGTCTCAGAGCTGCAGTTGTGCAACAAAACCTTTCCTTGCACACGCTCTCCTCAACCGTCCATTGTTTCGGAACCTCAGAAGTGATTTCCATCTTCAGTTTGAAATAGTGGAACTAGAGTTGTGATACCTCCGTGATGTTGGTGTTGCCGCTGTGACACACGCAGCACCGGGTGGGGGTGTGATGTTAAGTGTGTGCAGTTATATGAGGTACGTGCATGTACATTAAGTGTGTGCAGGTAGTGCATGTACATTAAGTGTGTGCAGGTATATGAGGTACGTGCAGGTACAGTAGGTAGTGCATGTACATTAAGTGTGTGCAGCTACAGTAGGTAGTGCATGTACATTAAGTGTGTGCAGGTACAGTAGGTAGTGCATGTACATTAAATGTGTGCAGTAATACGAGGTACGTGCAGGTACATTAAGTGTGTGCAGGTACAGTAGGTAGTGCATGTACATTAGGTGTGTGCAGGTACAGTAGGTAGTGCATGTACATTAAATGTGTGCAGTTATACGAGGTACGTGCAGGTACATTAAGTGTGTGCAGGTACAGTAGGTAGTGCATGTACATTAGGTGTGTGCAAGTATATGAGGTACGTGCAGGTACATTAAGTGTGTGCATGTACATTAAGTGAGCGCAAGTATATAAGGTACGTGCAGGTATATGAGGTACGTGCAGGTACATTAGGTAATACAGGGACATTAGGTGTGTACAGGTACATTAAGTACCTGCAGGTATATTAGGTATGCGCAAATGAAATTGTGATTCATTATCATTCAAAATGAGCACAGCGGAGCACCTGAATAGCATTTGTCTTCATGAAAGACATTATTAAGAAGTCTGGTGCTTATGAATTGCAGTAGTGTGGGAAGATTAAGTGTTGATAGTCTATCTATCAGACTTGCCTAGCTGAGAGACGAACTCATGTCATACATACAACACACCGAAACTGACACGCACTTCTGACATAGAGGTGACCTCCCCTACCCTCATTTAAGACTTCCCCTCCGTTGTGACTTGTCCCTCATTTGTGACTAGTCCCTCATTTGCTACTTTCCATTTATTTCTAACTTGTCACTCATAAATGACTTACTACTCATTTGTGCCTTGTCACTCATTTGCGACTTGCTACTCATTTGTGACCTTCCACTCATTTGTGACTTGCTTCTTATTTGTGACTTGCCCCTTAGTTGTGACTTGTCACTCACATGTGCCTTGTCACTCATTTGTGACTTGCTACTCATTTGTGACCAGCCACTCATTTGTGACTTGCCCCTTAGTTGTGACGTCACTCATTTATGACTTGCCCCTTATTTGTGACTTGCCCCTTAGTTGTGACTTGTCACTCATTCGTGATTTGTTACTCATTTGTGACCTGCCACTCATTTGTGACTTGCCACTCATATATGACTTGCCACTCTTTGTAACTTGCTCTCATCTGCGATTTGCTAATCATTTCTGCCTTGGCTCTCATTTCTGAACATGACTTGACACCCCGATAATAGCACTTAAGGGCAAAATGAAGGCAACATTTACGCGTGGTGATGTTGCATTTTGCCGCTCATTTGGGAAAATTAGAGATCATTGCATGCAAGAATATCTAATGAGGGAGAAGTAAAATGACATAAATAATGTATAAGACATAAATAATGTATAAGACATAAACAAGCTTCAGTTTTGAGACTTCTTTTATAAAGAACCGTCACTACAATGCATTATTAAACAGCTAGTGCATTATTAAACCTTTTGTAAATAAAAGCTATTCTTGATTTCGACGTACGCTTTTCTCAATAATTGTGTTTAGGTGAAAGGCATTCAACAACTTAAATCTTCCAATGTTTTCAACAACTAATGCAACTCTATGAGATCGAACAGACGAAATGCAAGGACTTCTAATGAAAATGTGAAAGCAATACAAATGAACATATCTAGTCAACATCAGGTGCATTGTGTAGGCAGACAACCACAACTCTGTTTTATTTCTGAACTGCCCTCACGGAGCAGCGTTCTTCTTCAACCAGGTCCCGCCTGTAACTTGGCAACTTAAATACGAAAATTTTACTTGTCAAATTAGATCTCCTAAGTGTTCAATATCTGCAGCAATAAATATAATGCTTTCTGATGTTGAGGGTGAGGTTGCCTATTACCTTCTAATCTTAGGATTTGCACGCTTGTCAATGTCTTGGGTAATTGACGGTGCGGTTGCCTATTACTTTTTATTCTAGAATTCAT
>VCRD01004749.1:18691-31471 GCA_006783055.1 Trinorchestia longiramus
CCCAGTTCAGCCATCCAGATTTCCCCCTGCACCCAGTTCAGCCATCCAGATTTCCCCCTGCACCCAGTTCAGCCAACCAGATTTCCCCCTGCACCCAGTTCAGCCATTCAGATATCCCCCCTCATGTGTACGAGGGAAAAAGTAGTCAAAACACACTGTGGCTATTTACTAATTTATTTTTAAAATGTACAAATGTACAGGTAAAGATATAGTTACATAGTAAAGCGGATCTCTCTCTCTCTCTCTCTCTCTCTCTCTCTCTCTCTCTCTCAGACATGAGAAAATACACTCAAGATTTTTTTTTTATTGCTAGTAGGCAGTGTAATTATTTCGCAACTGGTAGCTTCAAATTTAACTCGGGGGAGGCAATTTCCCTAAGTTTGGGACTCACTGCTTCAGAGCATTCATGTCACGAATCATGCGAAGTCCATCCTTTTCCTAAGCAGATGAAATCCAACGGGAAATATAATAAACAACAAGACTTCTGATAAACGGATAATGTGTGTATCAGAAGTACTCGATTAGTTATGAAGTTATATTTGAATACGAGTGAAGTTATCTTTGCAAACAAGCAAGTTAAAGGAAAAAATTAGGGAATTAAAAATCTCTTCTGACCAATCCTCTAAGACCAATCTCTTTTGACTAATCCCTTCTGGTCAATCATTTCAGACCAATCCCTTCTGACCAATCCCTTTTGGCCAATTCCTTCTAACCAATCCCTTCTCACCAATCCCTTTTGACCAATTCCTTCTGACCAATCACCTCCAGTGGCAAGCATCAGTAATCACAAATGAACCATTTCATATGAATCAGCAGATTCACAAATTCATAGCGCCGTTCTTGGACAACGCGTGAATTCAGCACAAAACAGAATTCAGAATTTTCGTCGATGAAAGTTCAGATTTCTTCGAGAATAAACCTATTACCTATTGAACTTGCAAGCATATTCTTTCCAAAAGAACATAGAACCAATTTTTCAGCGTGGGATCATCAGTACAGAGGAGTCGATGCTACGAGGCTTTCAGCAAGGTCAACGCACGCTGTTCCATTCTACTGGCCTCTCTGCACACAGCCTCAGGGTTCACCACATTTTTTGGCCAGTGTCTGGAAACGCTTCATGTGAAACCAAATCTTTAACATTGGAATAAGCACAAGATAAAATTGGGTTTCTGATTCACAAGTACTGAGTTATTACCGGTTAATAATAAACAAAAGTGATCATCATACGATGAGTTGCAGCAGTCTGCAGTTTCGTGCATTTCCTACGCGCTGGATGGAGGACGCTGGTTGGCCGACCGTTGCGGGTGCGACTGCTTCGTTCAGTTACCGGCCAGCCGCGGTAGTGTCGAGTGGTGCGAGCATATTAAAAATATGTCGAAAACATTAATTTTTTTGCCTAACATCACGAGACTTGTTTGCTTATTTTAGAACTTAACACCTAAAAAAATTATGACCATAACTTTCAAAAACTGATTACTTGTAGGTATTGTAAATACAATGGGTAATAGGTCCATTGTAGGTATTATGTTATAAACCTATTGATGCTTTATTACAGGTGTTACACTTGTAGGTACAATGTTATAAGCCTATTAACGTGATATTACAGGTGTTGTACTGGTAAGTACAATGTTATAGGTCTATTACTACGTGATTACAGGTGTTATACTGGGAAGTACGATGTTATAAACCTATTAATTCTCAAAACAAAAATTTAATAACACATTTATTGAAATCAGTTACCCGTAATTTGCTTTGAAATTTAATATAAATTTCACGATTTAATCACCCCTATACTTCTCCCATAACCTTGTATAAAAGTTCTCCGTTTTCCTAACTTCTCAGTATTCAAACTTCAACAGTAGATGGAGATAAGTATAATTTTATCAAAATTACAGCGTTCAGAGATCACATTTTTAATAATAATTGTAAAAGTAGAAATAGGGATCGTACTTCAGAACGCTATGTTTTATTTTTCAATCACAGTACATTATTGTAGTGTATGTATAAAATTACCCAAATCTAGTGAAAATAACAGGTTAACATCTCAAAAAGAATTTCGTGTATGTGCCATTCGTACACTTGGATATCATAGCTACATAACTCTTATTACAAAACTGATGCGCTGTCAGATGTATTTCGCAGTTACACTACTTGTGGATACACGCAAGAATAGTGAATTTCCCCTGATTTCCGTTACAGTACTCGTGAATACATACAAGAAATAATGAATTTCCCCTAATTTCCGTTACAGCACTCATGATTTTACGCAATAAATAGTGAATTTCCCCTTATTTCCGTTACAGCACTCGTGAATGCACGCAATAAATAGTGAATTTCCCCTGATTTCCGTTACAGCACTCGTGAATACACGCAATAAATAGTGAATTTCCCCTGTTTTCTGTTATAATATTCGTGAATACACCCAAGAACTCGTATATTTTCTCTAATTTTAAAGAAGCAACAATGTTGCCGCAATTTGACACACCTGCCTTCAGCACAAAGAAATTATCTGCCTTATACCTGCATGTTTGTCCCTGTACAGCGTAGTATATTACTACCATCATTACGGCCCATGTATGTTACTGTCATTCCGCCTAATGAATGCTATTACCATTATTCCTGCCAATATACCAGCTTGGTACCACCAGCTTGGTCGACTGGTGAGCGAATCTGCTTGCGAGCGGAAAGACTCGGGTTCGAATCCCGCTGCCGACATGGTTGACGCTGCTAGAAATACGGCATGGGACTTGGGTAAACAACCGAATAATTATCGAAGTCATTATGCGACCCAAGAATGGGCCAGAAGGTTCATTCCTATAGCCTCATTCTATTCTATACAAATGTTACTGCCATCATTCCAGCCAATGAATGTTACTGCCATCATTCCTGTCAATGTATGTTACTGCCATCATTCTTGATAATGTATGTAACTGCCATTCTTCCGGCCAATGTATGTTACTGTCATCATTCCTGCTGCATGCGACGTATATCAACTCACAACATTATTACACAAGGAGTGTCTCTGGGACAGAAAATAATGCCTCACCGGCTGCCTGGAGTGCGCGAGCGACTTCCTTCATAAGTCATTCTTAAACATGGTCAGCGGTGACGGGTTGTTCAGCATAATAGGAATAAAATGTTTAATATTTGTCTCTATAAAAGTTTACGAAAGATGAGCATCCCGATTTGAAATTACGCGGCCTTTAAAAAGACAGTAAATTTAAACCAAATTAAAGAACTTGAGTTGTAACTGGCTGACAAACTTCCCAACTCATCTAATGATAGAAATTCGTAGAAAGTTCTCTCTGTGAGCCGTCAACTCTGTTAAGTTGACAGCGAAGGTTGACATAAAGCGGCACTCAGCGTGAGAGCCTCATACAGTCTAATTCTTATTTGTGACTTGAGCTGTGCTGTGTAGTGCAGCATTTACTAGATACTTTACTCAATATTGGTACCTCTACACTCTCTTCACCACTTCCTGTATACTGTACTCAAGATTATTAAATATATACTTTTTCAGTACTTCCTATGTACTGTACTCATTATTATTGAATATATACTCCTCAATATTTACTATATACAGTACTCAATGTTTTTACATTTACACTCTATTTAGCATACCCTATATACTGTACCCAATATTATTAAATTTATACGTTCTTAGTATTTTCTCGATACTGAAAGACAAGAGTAATAGTATCCATCCTTCTATGCAGGGCGTCTCTTTTTGCAAAAACGCTTGAAATTGAGAGTTGTGACTGGAGGCTGCAGAGGACGTCAAAGTTTAATAAAACGTGGGAGTTGCCACAAAAATTAGAAATCACAAAAGTGGAGCGTCATTGTGAAGTCGTCGTCATTGCCAGAACTGATGTGTATGTTGATGTTATATGTATAGTAAATACAGTTTTTTCAACGAAGTATACTCAAAATATAAATTTCTTCCATAATTTTTTAACTCATTTTTTACATTATATACGTGCGTGAAGAGCTCTTAGATAAAAAAAATTCATATTCAATTGATCTTATAAATGAATTTAAGAATCGCTTTGAAGAGGATAAAGAATTACATATACCAAAGTATTTTAAAAAATGTATCATAGCAAACAGTGAATGAAAGATTTACAAATGGGTTCTAAATTTCGCAAAATATAGCGTTCCGAAAAGCTGGACCCGATTTAAAATCTCTGCAACCACAAAGCCTTCGCAAACGAAACACCTAACACAAAAAAGACAACAGGTGGAGGACATATGAAGCATTTTTACATTTGTGAATAAAGCTTCATAACTCTCCCAACAATTCGTACCCGTGTGTAACTGTCCCATGGTGCTGTCAAAAAATGTCTACTGACTCGAAATGATGCCCGTCTTTCTGAAAGACTACGCAAAAATAGAAACGTTCGTCTCAGATGAATACTAATGGGCAACCGCTAGAATAATTCGTTATAATTTTTTCAATCGTTTATCATCCTGCTGAACCAATACGTTGTATAATGACAGGCCGATTAACCGCCTTCTCGTTATCAGAGCATTAAATTTCGCCCATTATCCAGGTCTATTCTACGCGCTTTTTGAAAGTTTTTTCTAAGTGACGTTAGTCTGAGCTCGTGTAAACCTGGCTATATTTTGTTCCTATTCATCCTCTGCAGTCTGGCAAAGCCAGCGACAATGATATACGCTAAAAATTAACCTTATGACGAGGAAAATGGATGAATTCGTCAGGCAAAAAGAAGCCTCGGCGAAACTGAAGAACTGAAACCTTACCTCCTACACTGCAGCTGAAGGATGCTGCTCTGTCATACGAACTTCAAAGAGTTCAAGGTGCGGGCAAAACGTTCACGAAAGTTCACTCAAATGTGCAATGTGTTTGAATGGGAGCAGCTGCAGTTGCCTAATAAATGTGACTCAATGAACGAGAGAGAGAGAGAGAGAGTCGAAATCCTTGACATTCTCAGGTCTGCGCAGCAAGGGACGGTCATGAGCCTTGCTGCGAGATTGCGCCTGAAAAATCTTGATTATTCCGCTCTCAAGACGCAGGCTTCGCATGGAATATGTGCTTGATCATGCAGTCAAATACCTTCTTTGTCCTCTCATTCGACGGAATACCTTCCATATCTTCTATGCGGTGAAATACCTTCGATTATGTACTATACCTTCTATGCGGTGAAATACCTTCGATTATCTACTATACCTTCTATGCGATGAAATACCTTCTGTACCTTCTCTGCGACAGAATATCTTCTGTACCTTCTATGCAATGGAATACCTTTTATACATACCTTCGATGCGATACGAAAAGTAGAATTTCATGCTGTGCTGTAATGCATCTCTCCGTACAAAGCATGACATAAGAGTTCGTAGCTTTTGCAATTTTGAAAACGATTCCTTTGTTTGCTTATGGATGTCTGTTCGGTGTAGTGTTCTGTTTCGAACATTCAGAATAAAATTAATTGTGATGTTGGTTGTAACATCAACTCATTCATGTGGCTATAAAACAACGGAGCAGCGTGGTTATTCACTCCAAGAATCTTTATACAAATGTGACTTGTTCTTCGAAATTTATGAAAAAATCTTGTCTTGCAGCAATTAAAAACGTTTGCATTCAACGGCTGCTCCATCACTAAAACCTGATCAAATAGTGTCGGTCATCACTGGCAGAGCAATCAATCAGTAATAATGCGTGCACAGTCACAAAGAAATGAAAAATAGTTTGGTTCTCATGAAAATTTGACTTAATAACTCTATTCCGAATTAATATTTTGTTATAGCCACTTACTAAAAGATATTAACAAACGAAAAATCAAATCAACTTCATTCATATATATCACAGTACAGTATCAATTCACCGTACATCGAAATCGGTTTTCAATTCTTTACGCTGGCATCTTAAGACTCGTGATGACGCTGTTATAAAATCCTCTTAAGATTGGAATTCATTCCATAATAGATGATGTAACAGCGATGTATGCAGTTATAACATCGCAGCAAAGTTTAAAATTAAAAGTGAACCAAAACAACAACAAAGCGTTTACTTGAAAAGCAGTTGCATACAACACACTTGTAAAGTCATCGTTTGAGTTTCCAGTAGTAAGGATAAAAATCTTGAATTTGAAAATATGAGTCGGAGTGAAACTTTGAGTTGTGATTTTTAATTTACTGCTGGATCGCTTAGTGTGTTCAGGTGATCTATAAAATTAAACTATCATTGTATTTAGGCGAAAACTTCATTTCTAATAATAATATTCGAAGTCACTTAGAAGAAAAATATTAAAAATTAAGAACAAGAAGTTGAAACATATAACGAATGATAAAGATTAATATATTGATAAAGATAGAATTGTAGTTGAAAAACAAAACATTTAATAACATCGGCACATGAACTTCATTATTACACTGTGAAAAAACGACTTCATAGCGTTCATTAAAATCGAAAGTTACATATCAGAGAAAGACGACAAATGAGAAAGGATAGTTAAGCATGTCATGAGTTGATATAATTGAAATACCGACAGAGGTGAAGTTAATGTAGATCAAACATTCTAAGTTTTTTCAGCTGCTTATTATTGCAAAATATTAACTAACATTGGTCCATGAGTTTCATAATTACACTATAATTAAGAATAAATACAGACGAGAATGGTGTTAGCAAGACATATGCCTGGCAAGCAAAGCATGTAAAAAAGATAGAAATGACATAAAACAAGTTAACATCCTCCAATTTCAGAGACGATTCACATTTTTGATTTACAAAAGATTTACCTTTTCAAATATACCCACTCTGGGCTTTGTATCTGTCTGAAACCATGCAAATTCCTGAACAAACCTAGTGAACCTAGTCCTGCACCGCAAAACAATTTCCAGCTCATCGATCCTTTAATAGTAAAAGTTATAGCCTCTAAGTAAATACAAATTGGCCAGATGCAGAATAGCCTTCGTAAAGTTTCACAAACACATAGTATTAGGTTTTGGTGCACGGAGACACTTTTGTAAACCGCACTAATGGGGCTGTCAACTTTGACGCTCCACAACGAGAACGTTTATCGATAATCACACAGAATAGAAGGCGTTTTAGGCCTGTGTGTTATTTTAGCCCTTCTGTTTCTACTCAGAATCCTTTTGACATCATTTTCTAGTATCAGAAAGGGGCATTTCATCGCCTGGCATTCAGATAAGCCGAGGAGGAGGAGGAGGATTAGTAAGAACGAAAGCCTGCTCTGCTCAGAAGAAAGTACAAAAGAAACCTGCTTCGCGTAGGCCAAACATCCCAGAAACCTGCTCACAGGGGAAAGCGTCTTCCATAACGAAGAGTTCTCCGAGAGACAAGGTAGGTTTTCCCTTTCAATGGAGGTACAAGCTCTATCTCACCGGCCACTTCTGGCTCTGTGGTTGTTATAGACGAGATACCAAGAGTCTTTTGACTGTCATTGACATGTTTCATTCAATGGTAAGAGCAGCGTTGGATTTGGAGGACTAAAACCGCAGTATTGTTGTCATTGTTAATGAAGAATCCAAAGACTTCAGAGAATGACGTATGTACAACCAAAAAATGCATGCATTTTTCTATCCATGAGCGTATTTGTCAAGAGTATTCTGGAACTGATGTCATGATATTGATCAAGTCAAATTGTGACTTGTACGGTGACGTGTATTTCGGAAACTTTGTTGTCGCTGTTACAGAATCAGCTATGTACCTCCGTCTCATCAGCAGCTTTTCTGAACATTGGTGGACGATTAACATGCTAGCTTTATTCCTGTCACCGAACAATCCAAGTTCTCTTAAGTCGAAGCCATTGATGAAACTTCATTGGAAAAACTATGGGGAAAATGAGATTCCTCTGTACACCATCTTTCTGAAGAGCTGTTCTATCACGGAAGCTGAACATGCAGCGTCACAGTTGTGATTTGCTTCTTCTGCTCTTCCACTGAGGTTGGGAGGTGGGATTCAAGCTCCATGGTCGATCAATGACAACTTTTTCGGACGAGTTTTTACCTCAAGCATACATGATCGCTTGATATGCGTCACACAAAAAATTAAGTGAGCATAGCTTGTGAAATTGTACTCGTATGTTGGAGGCATATATTTTTTACTCGCTGCCTTCATATTTTGTATTAATGCTCAAATCTAATTCTTATAAAAATTCACTGATATTTTCCAATACTCTATATGCCTTAAATAAAATGAGGTTAAACGCCTTAAAAAATGCAATCAGGAAATCACACGTCTGGCAAACAATAAAGTGAAAGGATACACTAGGGGTATTAGGATGTTTTTCTCTTTAATAACTCAAATTACTCGAGTATAAATCTACTGTTACCATATCTGTCATTGATCGGTTCCTGCAAGCGTGTTAGGAAATATGAAAAGAGGCCGGACGCACCCGGAGGCAAGAGTAAGTTTGCCTGGTGTCGCAAGTACGAAACAACGGACCGTAAACAAGTTCCTTGTTGGCGGTTGTCCGTGCGAGTCAATATCGCCTCAATTGTTCACGGTAGCACTGATACTGAAACTCGGAAAGCAGTGAAAGGGGAACTTTTCCTCGTCATGACGAGTGCTAAGAGCGCAACCACCGAGATACAAAACACGAGCTGGAAATTTTATTTTGAGATTTTTTATGGTAGAACGCGTAAACAACGATCTGTAGGCGCTAGAAAGGAAAAAAATTCATTTCACTCTAGAGAACGCTGCTTCCTACACCTCAGGTAACTTAATTATGAGACCATCAGGTCTAGACAGTTATGATATTTTGATTTAGCAATACCGTTACTGAACCACAGTTTAATTGCACATTAAGTGTCAAAATTGTGGCAAAAAAGCTGGCTCGTATGTATCTCGTGATTGATTAATAATTGAGCTCATGGATTTGTCAGAATACGGAGGGGAAAAATTAGCATATTGACTATAATATCCAAAACCAGCAATATTCGGTATGAAGTCATATTTTTATTCTTCATTATTTATTAGAAACTCATTCATCAGCCCGATTACCTTCAGAAAACGAATATTGTTCAATTATGTTATTGACAAAACAAAGATTATTATCTATCAGTACATATTAGAAAATAAACAGAACATATTCTATGAGCAAGAATTTGTTACGTTAAAATCAAATGACTTTGAGAATTAATCAATTTAATTATGAACCGTTGAAAATACGTGCTAACGTTTTTTAGTCGGTGCTTTCTCTTAATTTGAAAATTCCTTTAGATATAATACTTGTGAGCTAATTTTTCTGTGTGAAACGAATTTTCATGTATGAAAAAAAACAATATATTTTTAAGCGAAACATTTTCTGGAATCGTGTTTCATGAACACATCAAAACAATGTTTTATAATTCTATGACCTAATTTAACGACAAAACCAAACGAATTTTCAAAATTATGTTTTACGTATAAAAAATCTCTTTGAACCATAAAATAAAATGAAAAAATATACGTACACAATTTGAAACAAAAATTGTCGTTACTTTGTGATGAAATGTAAAAAACGAAATGAATGATCAACTTAGTAAACGTTTTTTTCAATTTTTCATCCAACCTTAGGAAATTGTTCAAGTTCATTGGTATAATAATTAGCAACATTTTGTAAATTTTTACTGGGAATGTACTTGCAAAATAAGTACAATATTAACCGAGATAAGAACGAGACATTCAAGTCTGTCTCATCATTAGAGTGAAAGAAACCTCGACTCGGACGGTAGTTAAGATACGCGGCTGTGTTATTTGAACATGTAATTCGTGAAGCAGATCTGACCACACCCGCTTGAGCGAGCGAAGGGAGGGTGTGGTCTGGTGCTCATTGAAGCGAACACCACTTGAAGCAACGCTCGGTCATCAGCCCTAAATATCGTTTAGAAATTAATGTCGCAATATCAACGAAGAGGAAGAGAGAAAAACAGAAATTAATTAAGCAGAAAAATGTCAAGTTCTTGCCACGGTAGTTGAAGCTGGAAGAAGAGGAGTTCTGTTCAGGAATAGTTGCCTGCTAAAGAACATTGCAATGTTCCCTGGGCACATTCTTTCATTTAGACGTCATGTCTTTAATCGAAGGTCAAGATGCGCATAGACCCTGACGGATGCACACCTTGAGACGTCCAACGAAGTATAATTTAAAAATTTATAATAGATTGAAGCAGGGAAGAACATGATTGACTAGTATTTATGGTTCCTGTATTTCGATTTTCATGACCAAAAGTGGTCGTGGAAATTAAAAACACGAGGTTAGTTTTTTTCCTGGTTTGTGGCTGAGTGGAAATTTCTCCGTGCATTGAATTTAAAGCAAAATTATTGGCAGATTCCCAGAGAGTTGACTGCTTCGCTCATTTTATTCTTCACACCTCGTAGCCTACATGGCCTTATTCCTTCCTTTATTTGTCATCCTCCTTCCTTCAATTTGTCATCCTCCTTTCTTTATTTTGTCACCGTCCTTCCTCTATTTGTCATCCTTCCTCTATTTTGTCATCCTCCTTCCTCTATTTTGTCATCGTCCTTCCTCTATTTTGGCATCGTCCTTCCTCTATTTTGTCATCGTCCTTCCTCTATTTTGTCATCGTCCTTCCTCTATTTTGGCATCGTCCTTCCTTCATTTAATTTGTCCATGTCCTTGCATTGTCGGTGATGAGGTTGTTTTTTCGAGGCTATGGATTTTTTATCACAAAGTAACAACGATATCATATGACGTATAAGCGCGATATCAAATGATGTAAAAGTGCCACATGATATGATGTATAACCGCGGTATCAAATGATTTATAACCACAATATCTTACGAAGCATATAAATAGTAATATCATTCCTAATATTGAACAGAAACATTATAGCAATTTAAAACGTACAAAAATTTGCCTCACACGTGGGATCGACCTTCGAGCTGAGCGACTAACTCGACTTTTAATAAGATGCTTTGCAACATACTGTTGGACAATATTTATGTATTTATTTACGCAGCTTATAAGAGAAGACTGAGGCAAATTCCCTGCCTACATCATTTATTTATATAAAATCCATTGGATTTGGTTCGCCAATGTCCATGTTATTCCTTTTACTTAGTGAGATGAGTTGATATTCTTCAGTTGACATTGTAGCCTAGTCCACATCTACAAGAGTTCCATGAACGCTTGAGCCCGGTAACGTTGAAGGCAAAATGCTGACGTCCGCAGAATTACGAAAACGATTTAATTTCGATGCATTTTACACACAAAATTATAGTGAAGTTTATCCCAAAATGTTGGAAGTTTATCCCAAAATGTTGGAAGTTTATCCCAAAATTCAATGGTTTTTGAATTGGTGGCTTAGCCTATCCGTAGCTCATGTCTAAACAAAGCATTGGTGGAGCTGGGAAGAGGGTTTCAGATGCGTCTTGTCTGCAGCATTTCCTGTGTGTGTTGTAGCTGAATAAAATAAATAAGATGAGCAGCTAAGAAATTTGCTGCGTTTGTCTTCCCTCAGCGGGAGACGAAACTCCTGTCACGGCACTCATGCATGTGGCTCACTTGTGCATCACACTTTATCTTACTTGTGCATCACACTTTTATTTTAGTTAAGCATTACACTTCGTTTTACTTGTGCATCGCAATTTTTTTACTTGTGCTTCACACTTGTTTTACTTGTGTACCCCACTTTTTTTACTTGTGCATCACACTTGTTTTACTTGTGTACCACACTTTATTTTACTTGTGCATCACACTTTTGTTACTTGTGCATCACACTTGTTTTACTTGTGCATCACACTTTTATTTCAGTGATGCATCACACTTTATTTCAATTGTGCATCAAGTTTTATTTCAATTGTGTATCTCCCTTTATTTCAGTTGCGCCAAACTAAGCAGATTTGATTAGACTTTTATTGGAGCTCACAGTAAGACAGCTGGTGCTGCAGTGCCATCTGTCATCAGAAATCCTCTATTGACAGCTGGTGCTGCAGTGCCATCTGTCATCAGAAATCCTCCATTGACAGCTGGTGCTAAGTTAAGGCTCAAGCTAGAAGTGCCGCTGCGTTCTACTTCACACAACAGCATCGTTAACGTATATGTAGGTCGCTCGTGTGAACCACCAAGAGTCTTATTAAATATCTTACTATGGGTGTGTTTCAAACTTTCGTTACTGTAGTGTTGACCTGAGCGAGACGTAACTTGTGGAAACTCGAACATGTGTAATTTCAGTACGCGATGTTTCACGCACTAAATACCTTGTCATTTTACTCCCACGTGAAGGTCTTGAGAGCAGCTTAAGGCTTCGTCAGCACGCGCGCATGTGAAATCTTACGATGTGATTCTGTTCAAGTATTTGGGCCGTCCTCGTGGCATACATAAAATAATGATCTTGCTTCTACTGATGATGCATGAGCGCGACTGTTTCATACTTCACGCAGCAAAACCGTGCACCTACACCAACTTTTGTTTGTAGTAAATTTCAAACTATCCTAACCTGTGTCATGGCCAGTCATGTTTTTCTACATTCAACGAAATCTTTATTAATTCTAAGAATTCTACGCCAGATATTCTAATTCTCGCATGTATCACAGGTAATTGGAAAACAAGACACTTGAATTACCCGTTTTCTACGTGAACTCTGTTTACACAGAAGTAGCTAGAACCCCTATGAAAAGTTTATGTTTACGTATATATATTACCTCTCTCTTATGTTTCAAATTATTAGCCAATTATTAGCCTATTATTAGGAAAACAAAACACTTAGATTACCCGTTTTCTACGCGAACTTTGACACACAGATGTCGCTAGAACCTCTTTGAAAAGTTCATGTTTACGTATACATATTACCTCCCTC